>JACGTP010000002.1:485914-587360 GCA_023678845.1 Mischocyttarus mexicanus
ATCTTCATTGAATTTCACACAATTTGATGTACTACTCTCGTGAATTCTGCAACAGACATTTCAGAATTGAAACCTCATATTTCATTTACAATAATAGGTATCATATTGAAATTTGTTATGGTCCGCTGATATATTAGAAATTGTTATATAAACCTACTCCAATTTAATTGATTAGGATTCATAACTTTTGATTAGTTAATCATTATTGATTAAACGATGAAATATATAAATATTCGGATTTTCATTTCATTTTGTTTATACAAGCAAATGTTAAATCCTACGATTACTTTGAAGCTGTTTTTTCAACATTAAATAATTATTATTTGTTTTAAAAAAATGATGAAATAAATTTGTACATTTTTAATTCTCTTTTTTTTTTTACATCGATGTAAATAGAATCTGATGATTAAGGTTTAACATTAAAACTATATACTTATTCACTATAATTCACACGATTGAAGATTTCGTCGATGCATATTGACCTAATTATCAGTGGTGCGCTTCAAGTCTGATGACCTTGCTCTTTCAATTATCTCCCAACGCTCTTGTCTCTACGTTGCTCTCTTTTCCCACTTAACTTTTCTTCTATCTTCTTTTCTCCCCCGTATATCTATCCCTGATATGACACCAACAGGGATACATGACGGCTTAAATAAAAAAGAAAAAAAAAAAGAAGAATAATAATATATTGTAGGGGACGAATCTTTGCTTTTTATCAGAATCGTGTGGGAGTGAAAAATTAAAATATAAAATATCTCGTGGATTATTATTATAATGGAAAAATTCCCTCTCATTTCTGTTTTTATACAAAGAATATTTTGATTAATCTCTAATATAAGTTTATTGTTAATTAAAATTTCAAAATAATAATAAACGAGTGACGGATAAAAATTTAAAGCGCGATAAACGCTTTTAAAGAACCGAGGAAAAGAAAAAAAGAAAATATAAAATAAAAACAATATAGGATAAAAAAAAGTTGTTAAAAAGACGAAGAGAGATTATGATGAAAACGAATTAATTTGAATCTACCAACCGAGGTGGTGTTACAAATCGTGGCAGCTGTAAAATTAAGTTCGTTCGGTCTGAAAAATCTTGGTGTATCCAACTGCGAAAACGATGGCTGGGAATATAAATTGCTGGATATAAGCTCGTTGGATTCGCTTGTTACCATGTGCCTAGACTATACCAGAAAAAAACTCGTAACTCTTAACGGTTGACGATAAATACTATAGGGTGCCCCTATTATTTGCATCTTTTCTCAGTTTAAATAGAAAAAAAAACAAAATATATATATAAAGAATATACATCGCTTTTTTTTTCTTTTTTTTAATGTACATTACAATAGTAACTATATTTATATTAAAAAAAATGAGATTATACTTGTCAAATATTTAAATCAACGACCTAATTAAAAGTTTACAAAATTGTGTTAAAAAATTAATTAATTCTATTTATTATATTAAATATCATAAGATGCTCCTAGTTATTACTAATTAAAAGTTAAAAATCGTGTAAATTTTTTTATTATATATATACTTTAATAGTAAAGATCTTTACTATTAAAGAGATCGAGGCTTTGAATAAATCGAGGGTCGAAATAGGTTAATTGTCTTGAGTTCCAGTTAAAAAGCTTAGAAAAGAGTTTCAATCTATCAGTTGATAGTCGAACGATTTGCTTGCTTATGTGATACTTTGTCTTAAAACGGGTGTGACAATAGAGGTTACGTATACTTCATACATCTTATTTAATGGGCTGGAAATATTGTAATACTGGTGAAGTAACTTTAACGTTTCTCATTTTGTATTATTTCAAAAATATCGCTGATTATGTGAGGCATACTTTTACTAATTGAAAAATCCAAACTTATTTAATTGTATTCGTGTATGTACATGCAAGTTACATATGTATGTGCATAAGTACGTGGTCGGATTAAAAAATTTACAATCTGAAAAAAAAATAACTTTTTTCTTTTTTTTTCAATCAAATTACATTTTTATTTAATATAAAAATTTGTTTTTTTTTTTCGTCGTTACTCCGAAACTTTTCAACCCTTCTCTTCTGGTTGAATTATGTGTGTAATCATAAATTCATAATATTTATAGCATATAATATATTCTCGTTGATAATTATTTAATTAATCGTATCGTTCGGTTATTTGTAACTAATTGAAAGATAAATTTGTAAAGATAGATAATAGGTAATTTAGAATGTTGGAAATAAAGATCAGTATGGTACTTCCATGAAGTTATATAATTCATGCTACAATGGGCATCGTTTCTTCTCTCTTATTTGACTCGTATTCGAGAGAGTATACAGAGAGGGAGAGAATTGTACTGAATATTATAATAATTTACGACTAAGAGAAATTCCATCTCACCTACTTTTCAGTTTCAAGCATATAACACGGTTCGTTCCATTGTTAATTTAGCAGCATGAACATCTATTTTACACTTCTGGCGTTAAGATTTTCATAAGATTTCAAAATTATTCGAGACACAAAAGATTGAAGAGGAAATTGTTGAGTTTATACATTATTGCATTGGTTGGCGTTGAAAGTTTCTATTACCAAAAAGTCAGAGAATACTTTTCTTTTCACATTTTTCACGTTTCACTTTCAATTAAGTGACACAAAATTTTGTTACAATTTCTCTCCAATCATTCTCTAAGAATTTTTTGTTTTTATTTTATTATTTGTGTATAGCGCGAATTCTAACTAAACTATTAAATAAAATTATGTACATAGTTTTCATTTAATAATATAAAAATCAATTAGAAACGAGCAATTTGAAATATTTTCTTTCTCTCTCTCTCTCTCTCTTTTTTTCTTTTCTTTTTTTTTACAATATCAAAAATATTTCTGACTGAAATATATTAAAGTCAATATCGATTGAATATTTGCTAGACCTGAAAAATTCATTTAAATCGGTCTACAAGTTCGAGAATTTAAATCGTTGACACATAAAGTATCGTTTTCTCTTCTCAATTTCCATTTCTCAAATCTCAGCTTATGTATTCTCTAACAGTAAAAATAAAATATTCTCCCATTTTTTTTTTATTGTTTTCTATTTTTTCTATTCTCTGGAGAATATTCATAAGGTCGATTCAGAAGCATTCACATCTTTTGTGTAGAGTTGTGTTAGAAGTTAAAGTAGATGGCTAAGGTAAGAAGAATTTCAAAAAAAAAAAACGACTAGGCTGATGGGACTGACGGTTCTAGTCAGTTTTTAAAAGCCTTGCCCAAGATGAATTTACTGTGAGCATATCCCGTTTATAATTCCAAAGCATCTCTCGGCTCCGAGTTGAGAGCTTCGGCGTAAAAAAGAGAAATAAAGGAAAAAAACTTAACGGCATAAATGTACTATGCAAATCGAAAAGACGAAACTTATCCACGGGTTTTCCTATATTCTCATGAAATTTTATTTACTTTTAATATTTTTTATTATTATTATTATTATTATTATTATTATTACAACGAACAAAGGATAAAGTTTTCTTCCTTTTGCATTTTTTATTCCGGTGATTTTAGGAAATTTGTTATTTCTTTGCTTAAAACATTTTTACTTCAATTTCATATTTAGGTCATTCTCGAAGAGTTTATTATTATTATTATTATTATTTCAAGATCAATCAAAGTACGGTTTTGTCGAATTAAATAAAAAATTACGTCTTTTATTTTTTTATAAATCACCTCCATTTTTTTTTATCGAGAAAATTGACTATCGGTATGTATGATGCATAATGCATATTCTTTGTTATTCTTTATCACATATTTACAATTTAATTTTGTCGAAGAAATATTAGGTTTACCTCGGTTAATAAACGCAGTTTGGCATTTCTACGTAGCTTCCTTGATTCTTTAAGGGAAAAGATACCGTCGTAGGAGAGAAATGTAGAAGAAAAAAAAGGAAGAAAATGAAGAAGAAAAAAAAGAAAAGAGGTCACGTACAAAAGACGGTGTTTGATGTTTTCATCTACCAATAATACTTTACGTATACTTATATTACAACGTTGATCTATTTCTCGAAGATGCTTTTAGTTCTAAATTTCAAGAAGGGGAGTAAAAAGAAAATAAATAAATGAGAAGAAAAAAGAAAAAGAAAAAGAAAATGAAGATAGAAGAAAATTATAACGATCTTAATTATAATAAAAAAAAATCATTATCAATATGATAATGATAATAATAATAATATATTAAAGTTGGTTTAAAAAGACTTTCAAGCCTAGACAAAAAAAAAAACTGTAATTGCTTTATTATTTTTTAAAAATAAAAGTGAGTTTTACCAAAAGAAAAAAAATACAATTGTTTCAATGTTAAGTTCCCCACGTATGTACACACAGCTCTACTTTTTATTTTTATTGTTTATAAAATTTGTATTTAACAAACGATGTATTATATAATTTGATTAATATTTGATTGAATACATACGCACGAAAGACTAGTATTTCTAGGTAAATATTTTGATACAAATATTTGAATGAGAATAAGAAAAGGGGAAAGAAGAAAAATCTTTCTTATCATTTATCATATTGAATATTTCACCAGCTGCACTTTAGTGCTATCGAAATACTTCGAGATACTTTTAGTAGATATCGGTATCGGTAGTAAAAGATATCGTTATTCGTATATAAATATTCGGAAATATACGATGACAGGTAGGAAAATAAAATTTGCCAAATATGTATAGTGAAATTTTTTCAAATGATCGCTCGCGTTATAATTCCACGCAGATGTATTTATTCTCGCAACTCGAATGAATTAATTTTATTCGCGAATTATAATAAACTACAGTCACGATCGTGTTAATGTTATTTTAATAATGGAATCAAATAATTAACCTTTTAGGCACGACTGAATTGTGCGCGAGGCTTATTCCCTGGGCGGCAGAGTCTCACGCAAACAATGCATAAACGGTACAGCATTGAAATATGTGACGGATAATGCCGTTCTTTACGCGAGTACATTGGAATGAAATATTCGATGATAAATTATAATTTATTTAATTTAAACGGTGTGTAGGTGAACTACTAGAATGAACCACTATAGTGGTGCGTCGTCCAGAAAGATACCATCCGTGAAAGCAACTATAGTGGCGTGTCGTACCATAAAATGTATTAAGCATAAAATGTATTAAATTCGTTTTACGTTGCTTTGTTATTATACGTTCAGTAAGTAATTTATATTTTAATATTTATCGTTTTAAATAATTGTAATCTTTCTTTGGTTTTTTAGGCTCAAAGTCTCCAAACGAATCAAAGTATATAAGATGATTATACTAATTAATTATATTTCTTTGAAACTTTTTTTTAAAGGTTTGTAATTACGTTTATAGTTCTACTATTAGAAATAAATTAAATATAATAATATAATTGTTTTTTTAATTATTAGTAGATCGATTTAATCAATAATTTAAAAATGATAAAAATAGGCAATTAATTTATTATTTATCTATTTATTTTTTATTAAAATAAAACGTTTCTATCATTTTCAGATTGCCTTAATTAGTATTTCAAAATTGAAACTTTATTCGAAGTTGCAACGAATATTCGTTTCCACGATTGCTAGATTACGTGTGTCAAGGAAAACCACTTTTGTTTGGTACGATGTATCCATGCGGATAAATATATTCTATTTCTCCTAACGTGTTGCACCAATTATAGACGGTATTGACGTCAGCAATTAAGGATGCCGAAAGCGAACTAAATCCATATTTGTTAGCGTGGGTGCGTTGCTTCGAAAGATAAAAATAAAAAATTTCTTCATTTGCAATAAAAAAAACCAAATTTATCATTAATATAGAAACAATTTTATGGAATATATATATACGATCGTAATATTTCTCGAAAATGCATTATTTCTCTTCTTTCTATTTCTATTTCTATTTCTATTTCTAAAAGTTATGTAAGCAAAATACTATACCGTTGCACCTGATGCTTTTAATCGTATTAAAAGTATCATCGGAATGGGTGTGAATTATTATACTTAATGAAATGTTATGCGTTTTTGATAATCGAGTTGAATTAGGCGTTAATTAATTAATGGTAGGTACTAATCCTGATCTCATACAGAAATGACAACAACGTTTCTTAAAAATCATAACTAACGAATAAACAATAGGCTTAGAATTTAATTAAAGACGTCAAATAAACTATTGAAAATAAATGATTTTTCAAACTAATCCGAGAATTGATCTTACGTCGTCTATTTATTCGATCATAGATTTTTCTCGACCAAGTAGGATAAAACTTTTGGTTGAAATAAATGGAATATTCGATAGGTTCAAAATTCTTTTTTTTTTTTTTGTTTAAACATAGATTTAAAATTTTGCATAGAAATAAATTTTACTTAAAATTATCTTAGAGGATGAAAGATATTAATTAATCCAGAAAAAATTGATTCAAATTAAATATTTTTTAACATAACGTGAAACATGATGTGACTATTATTGAATGTTTACGACGATCAAATTAGTATTTATTGAACTGTTTGATGTAGGAGCATGTTAGGAATTATTATTCACTTCACAGCTCTTACATTTTCCGATTCAAGAAAGCGAGAATACTCGTTCGTGAAACTTCTCTAACTAACTTGAGTTAAAGTGTATATATTTTTGAGTCACAGTTTCGATCGTACACTCGACTGAGAAGGTAAACAACGATCCAGTTAATATATTAGAACTCGTTAATTAAAAATCAAACTGTAATAATCATCTAATTAAGATGTTTATTCGAGTATAATAAATTATTGCTGTATATAAATTGAAATGCAAGAAATATATTACATATGAAGTAGAGTGAAGAAAATCAATTGAAACTAAAACTGATCATTTTATCAAATTCTACAATTATTATTTTACGTCTAACATTAACGTTAATATTATTTTAAAAACTTAATCCTTAAAAGTAAGAATTACGTATTTCATTTTTGTCATGCTACATAGATAATTATGTTAATTGAGTAAATAAAACTTATGTTTCTGACAATTAGAAAAAGTTTATTACTTGATAAAAAAAAACATAAAAATTTTTTAACTCAGCTCCAAGTAAATGTACAGGATAATCATATTTATAAAACCATAGTCTCCGAATATTAAAACAAGTTATTGTAACTGATGCAAACTTTTAATGAAATAGCTTTGGAAAAAGATAGTCTTTTTAAAATCGATTTTCTTTCCTCTACATATCTTTTTCGTTTTCCCGTTTTTTTTTTTTAGATATAACCATAGTTTCATTAAACTTTTGCTAACTCCTATATGAAGATTACTAACAAGAAATTCGAGTTACTTGGAAGATAAATTATTTTCGTGTTATGGAAGGGTGGAATCTAAAGAAAACAAAATTAACGTATGTCACTAGTGGACGATTTTTACGCGAATAGGGAATAAATTTATATTATTTCTGAACAATAATAAAAGATGAAATAAAGAAAGAAAAAACCAGAAATATTAATTTTTCATAAAGTATACATAGAAAAAGATTAATCCGATAATTGCATGTTTGAACAATATCTTGTTTGAAAGTAAGTACATGCACATGTCATTAAAAGTACGTCAAGTTTGGATGACATCTCGAATTCGTAGGACGATATAATTTATGTATTTATGGCGATTAAAGTACACCCCCATGCTAAGGGAAATAAATTCGTCCGAATAATGTGCGACCTAGTTTCTTCCAAGGATTTTTTCTTATCGAATACGTATGTAAGTGCATTCACTTTTGATTATATACGAGAATGTGGAAACATTTGTTATGACAATAGAATTAACATTAACGATATAATCTGAATAAATAAATCTAAAAGAATCATTAAATGTAAAAAACAAATAAATGCAAATTTGTGGTTGTTAAAGTTGAATGGCTGAAAAGAAAAGGGATACAAGTATAAAATGTATTTGAAGTGAAAACTTCTTTAGCCACGTTAGATGATTTATGGTAGGGGAAAATCTTATAGGTTTGTGTCACAAACATGCTTTGCGCGCGCAGCGGCCTGTGTACGCGCATACACATATACACACCAAGACATTGCATATACCTGATTGTATGTGTGTGCGTTTGACGCTTCTTGGATAGGTAAAATTTTGCGAGTTCTTGTCAGTGATATGCTGCAGTTATAGCAGTATATCTGTAGCTATCACCCTCACGAGTCATATAATATTAGAGTTGTGTACATCTATACAAATAAAGTTTAATTTATTACGTGGAAAGTTCTATGTGCGAATACTTTGCTTTAAATTGTGTTTTAATTTAAATTATTATTTTAATTATTTAATTGTCAGATCATTGTTCAGTAGAACGGTGAGTACTAACTATGTTAATATTTTTATATACCTACAAAAACGAGTGATAAAATAATTCAAAAACTAACAAGGGCTCTGCCAAGGCGAATTTGAAACATTACACACTTGTAGATGATGATTAGTACTATCACGTACCGCTAATGAGTATGTTTGAATTCTCAACCCTTTCCAAGATATCGAATGATAAAATTTTAATAAAAAACTGAATATTCATTTCTTTTTTTTTTTAATTTTCTTTTTAAATTCTTTTTTATTATTAATTCTATTTAAAAAATGTTTTTATTTTTTTACATTTTTATTCTTTCTTTCGACAGTATGTTTTATTACTTTTACAAAAATTAAAATGTAAAATATGCTGCATTTTTTTTACTTCTGATCAGTTAAATTTCTCTGTGCCTAGGACTGTGTATTCCAGTTGAGAGTTGTAGTTCGGGGGAAAAGGGAGCGAAGATATCCTTATCGTCTTTTCTTTGAAATAAGAAATTTGGAAACTTTAACAATTGAAAAATAAAATCATTTATTACGCTTGTGTTGTAATAAATAATAAAAAAGTAAAAAACATAATAAATAAATAATAATTATAAATAAGAAAAACATAATAAATACTACATAATATATAATAAATACAAGAGTAATAAATGATCATTTTTAGCTACTCATTTATAGAAGCAATCATTTTGATTATTTTTTCTTTGTTTGAAGACAATCGATAAAACCGATAACACAGATAGGTTTCTTTTTTAACACAAGATAAGATATTTCCAGATATTTTTCTTCTTTGAGACTCGATAGGGATGAAGAGAAGAGGGTAAAGTTTAGCACCAAAACTGTAGTATCTACACATTGGTACGAAGCCAAGCAGGTCCTTGGGCACGCGTGCACATGGGTTAAGTGGTTTCTATCTCATTATTGTGTGGAATACCTGTATGGACTATGCTTACTTTGACCGTAAAGTAGTAGAGTGTGTATCTACATTCATAGATGCTCAGAAAGGAACCCCTATATACATCGTAACCCCTTACACTAGATTTTACATCAACTTAACACCGTTACTGACTACGAAAGAAAACGTTAGAATAACTATAACTAATTTTTTGTATTCTTGTTTTATCGTAACTCGTTTCCACTTTAAAATTATTTCGAAGAAAACTGAAACTATATAGAAATTAAATCCATTGATAAAAGAACGTTTATAATATATTTTATTTCAACTGGGATACCGTATATAGATATTAGAAATATAAAATATAATAAAAATAAACATTTAACAATCAAACGAAATTGAACAGATAAATGAACACAATGAAAATGTATTATTTAATTGCGTAGGATTACGTTAACAACATTCAGCTGAAGATCATTTTAAATTGACGTAGAATAACGTTATCGATATTTTCAACTGAAGAATTTGAAATGACGCAGTACTTCGCAAATGAGTCTTTAACGAGTTAATAAAATTTATAATTTAATGAAACAATTTATCTGCACAGATGGTAATTTACATAGATACATAGAAATGACTATTTACTAACAATTTCATTATGAATACGTCCGTTTCTTAGTAGGAAGTGTTTCTTGCTAGAAAGCCAATGTTTACAGTTACGTTACGAGTGTCATTTGAAACGTTCATGGTTCGTGTAAGGGGGATTAGGAAGATCCTTAATGTCATCGTCAAGCGTTCTCGAGAAGTAAGAGTTATGCAGCTACATATACATACATTTAAACATATATACATATACATAGATATACATGTAGATAGGTAGATACAATGAGACGATGGTCGAGTGTAAACGTGCTACCGCAAATTAGGACGTTGCCCATCGGATGGGTCCAATATATATATATATATATATATGTATATATCTTGTCGGTCGGATTATTAGACGACCTCGACAGTAATTTATGAGAAGAAAACTTTCTTATCCAGAAAGGAAAACATTTGCTTGATTAAAAGTTCTACGATGCGTAGATGGAATATATTTGAAGAGGTAGAAAGAATAAATATACAATTTTTTTCTTTATTTCGTTTTTCGTTGTTGCTCAAATATTATTTTTTGTTCGGAAAAAAAAACTGGAAATGGAAAATGATTTTATTTTGAGAGAGAGAGAGAGAGAGAGAAAGAAAGTGAAAAAATTTGTCAACAATTCCACGAAACTTTAGTTCATTTCGTGTTTCTATAACTTGTTATTCATCTTTTCTATCAATTAATACTTTAATTTTCTTTTCTATAACGTTCCGAGCTATTTTGATAAAAATTAATTATTATTGCGAAAGGTTAAAATATCAATCGACGAGCGACCGTTTCTCTCTCTCTCTCTTTCGTAACTAAATTTATGTACTATACTATTTATATATACTTATATATTTAAAGAATATTTTTATATACACAATTTCAATTTTAATTTTTTACGAGAAAAAAAAACGAGGAATATTTTATATTAATATATTTCTTTTTTTGCCAAGAACCCTAATTAATTATCGACGAAATGAAACGAACATTTTTATATTGGCTTTCTCGATAAAAATGTTCGATATATACGAACCATATTGGCCGCATAATGAAATAATTAATGAAAAAAAATCTGTTTCTTTAAAGTTGTTCAATATAATAAGAACAAATGGTTTTTATCCGATATCACGAATTAAATTTAAACAAGTTTGAATATTATAAGATTAAACGAAGATTGATTTAAAATGTAAAACAAATTTCAGGAACATCCTTCGACATGCTGTTCTTCAAATGTTTCGCACGTGTAAGTATCATCCTGTTGAAATAAATCATATGTTAAATACATATATATATATATACAAGAGCACGACAATCACCAAATGTTATAAACTTTGCACGTCCAGCAACTGTGTGAAAAAAATGTTTGCAAACATATGTAATTACATATGTATATTTATATACATATATGTCGAACGATTGGCTTTAAAAAAATCGATGTTTTGGTTTCTCATAGCTCACAAAAAAAATCTCAAATTTGCTTTACACAATCATAGAACACTGTTTGGAAAGCAAAAAAAAAAACGAAAAAATACGTATGACATTTAAAAGCAAATATGGATGAATTTACACGCACAAACGCACTCTTTGAGCAAAGCACATATAAACTATATATTTGAATAGTCGAAATAATAATTTGCAACTTATCATATCATAGAAGTTTCTTCCTAAAATTCTCTAACGTGTCATTGTGATTAACGAAGAACTATTAAGTAGAGAGAGAAGAGAATAAACATTAATTAATTTCATCCGTAAGAGGGATGCACAGTTTAGCTTATCGTTCTTCGTCAAGATGGATCCTAAGCTGACATCCACTTAATTAGAATGCTAAGATGAGACTTAACTCCGTTATCATATAAATAAAAGAGAGAGAGAGAGAGAGAAAGAAAAAGAGTTGACGTTCTCAGAAAGATAAATTTTACACGTCGAGAAAACAAACATAAAATTTTTCTTTGTATCTATTAGTGGTCGTTGACTTGATATATTCCATGCTGATTTTCATATTTTTTTTTATACTTTATTATATTAGATAAATCTAATAATTTTTATTTGTATATATGAATTTTATCATCTTTGTTTACTCATCCACGTGTCCAATATATTTAGACTAAATTTCCAATTTCAAATGAACATATCACGAAAATGAGGAATTAAGAGACCTATCATGATATAATTCCCTATTCGAAATAGCACGACAACTGGACATTTCATTTTGGGTTTGCTTTGTCGAAATATTACAAGGCTGACACGTGACGCATCTAGACTACTTCGGTTGCATTCGAGCTGACTCGCGTAAAAGATGAGTCAGCTTTTACCACGTATTCACCCTACGAACGATTGTAAACTGTATTATAGTTCAGGAAAAGTCGGCTTTTCCTTCTATATACGCTTCACTATTCTATCACGATTACTTTTAAATATAGACATGCAATCCGAAACTCGAAATTGACTGTTAACTCTCTCTCTCTCTCTTTGTGACAAATTTTTAAACTGCTAGGGGACATTGGCGAATGGAAAAGTCGAATATATTGAATTATTACTAAATCTAGATCTAGTTATTACTAAATTAATTCTGATGAATTTAATGATACGTATGTAGTAATTAAATTAAAATTAATTAAAGTAAGATACATTTATTAACGTAAATTTACAATTTAAAATATATATATATTCTATGAAGAAAATAAATAATTATAAATATATCCTTACGCGTATATAAATAAAAATTATCTCATAAATTAAATATTATAAATAAAGTTTAGAAAAGAACATATTATTATTATCGTTACTTAGACGATAGTACGTATTCGTCCATAAATAGTGGCATGTTAACATATACATGTGATACACATACGTATATATATATAAGTATATCTCATAGAACGATCGACTTGACTACGATCGTTCGTAATAAAATTGTCTCTACTATGGAAACGGCACTTAAATATGCCTATCACGAACAACTACGACGAAATTGAAGCGGTTTTCATGCTTGCACGAGTTCCGTTAGTTCATCCTTCGAGAAAGAAAAAAAGAATTTGCCTCTTATTTATAACTATTACAATAGAAAGCAAGAAAGGAAGGAAAAAAGGGGAAGGAAAAATGGAAATGAAAAATCAACGACCGTTCGACAATATCACTTGTTAATTTTTTATCTAATCATGTTTTTTTTTTTTCAAATTTTTTCCTCATTATTTGACAACTATGCTAAAAATTTTTATATCTTCAACTTTACTTAAGGATTGCGTTATTAACCTCGATTAAATTTCCAAAGATTCTTCGAGTGTTTCGAGTGTTTCGAGAGAGAGAGAGAGGGAGAAAGAGAACTTCGTAAGAATCAAACTTCTTATTGGAGATCATAGAAGTGAATTTTTTTTTTCCTTCGCATATTTATAACGATTTTATTAAGTAATTTAAAAAGTTTTTAATAATCTCCAATGAATTCTTATATTAACATATTACTTGTAAAAAATAATTGTAAAAAATAAGAAATTAAGTGATTTTTCGTTTGATTATTATTAAATTTGCAATTTGTTCGTAAAAAAAAAGTTCATTTTATTTGAACATAAAATATAAAATTCTTTGAATTTAAAACCACTTAATGCTAGTTCGTAATCTTATTCCTTTTTTTCTCTCTTCTTCTCTCTCTTTCCTTTCTTTTTTCATTTTAATTTAATTAGACTTTTTTATAAAAGCGTCTATGAAAGGAACAACACAAAATACGTTCGAGTAGCCTACTTACATTTCTAAATGAAAGAATTCTTTCTTCAGTTTCATGCTAACTGCTCTGCTGAAAACTTAAAGCCAATCCTTTGGGATTGTCAGGCTTGAAAAAAAAAAAGAAAAGAAAAAAAGCGGACAATGCATTTCTTTTGAATGGAACGAATTTAAAAGAGAGTAAAGTACTTTCTCGTCACCCTCGAAAACGTCAATACGAACGTGACCCCAAGACATATTATTTCTCTTAAAAAAGTGTCGTAGAAAGTGATTATTAGAAAGGAATTATTAATGAAGGTGTTATTTATCAATAATGAGGGGTTAATTAATTAAATCTAAATAGATCGTTAAAAAGAGTACAAATGTTATTTAATTTTCAATAAAATCAGAAACGTTGTTACAAATACCAGCCGATCGATTTCACGTGAATCAACCCACATAACTGAAGCTTAAACGTGTCTTTTGTCTTATGCATCGATGCATTTAACTATATATATATATATTTGTATTATACGTATATACATGTATATGTATATGTATTAGTTAATCTTTGTCAAACGATGGGGATAGAATCGTAATATTTTGTAGTCTTTCCAAATTGTTCACAAGATAATTTCCATTTAGGTGAAATCGTTGTTGGGAAAAACGCGAAGTTTGACGTTATCTTAACTGTTTCGTATTCTCCGAAGAACAAAAGGGAAATCTAAGGATGGAATAAAAGGAACGAAGAGAGTAAGGTATAAGAGGAATGATAAAAGCAATGGAATATCAAAATATCATGGAATCTTAGGATGTGATTATTCTTCCTTTTTCTCATTAGCGTCAACGTTATTCTTTTCTTTTTGAAAAATAAAAAAGAGATGCGAAGTTATCTTAGATTTTGTACGGAAAAAAATTCAAACATTTTTATATAATATATACAGCCGTAATTGGTATCTTGATAATAATGAGTCTAATGTAATTTGAGATATTTTAATGTATTGTATTTCCTTTCTAATCAACATCATTTTTCTTGACAAAATGTTAGTAGATTAACTTGAATTTTTTTTTTTTTTTCAAAAAAAGAAAGTCGTATTTATGTATAATATAGTAGCTAGTTATCTCGATGACAACATGTCAAAGATAATTTAATCTGGAGTACTTTTACGTAAATATTTTTTCCTCCGATATTTATATCAAACTAATTTCTTTTTTTCTTTTTCTTATCTCTAAAGGATCTAATATGTGTATACAATTAAATTTGCTTTGTCTACAAAATTGGAATAGAAAAAAATCTTAATGAGATGAGTTATAGATATATCGTGTATAATGCTTGTTCCACCAGTACTATTCCTTCTTGTCAAAACGTTATTATCTAGAGATTAAATTAAGCTTGTTTAGAAAATCAAAGTTGAGTTCATTCGTTATTCAGGTATCTATATGATCTCTAGTCAAAGGTAATTCGAAATAATCGAAGGAAGATATATACTGTCGCTGGTATTCTATGTCTAATGCTATTAAAGGCTCTTGTGCGTAGAATAATTGATGAGACCCTTAATGCTGAAGATGGAAAACAGAATGGGGTTGTACACGAGGCATTCTGATTACAACGCTTTATTGTCAAGTACATCTTCTCGGGCTAGTCATCGAAAACGTCGAAACGTATGGCATCGATGACATAAATACGTACAACGGATGAAAACCTAATTCATCAGAGAATTAATGGGCCGTATATAAACGAGGAAGGATCGCATTTTACGTAGAAACTACGTAGATGTTTGTTACACCCACATGTTTCCTACTTCATTCTCGTCCTTGGCACGAAGTCTTCTAAACTTGTGCTTCCCTTATTTATTCCCTTTCCTCGTTCACCAGTAGCTAAGACGAGATTAAAGTTTATCGTGATTTATCAACTATTCTTTTTATTCATCTATTAAGTTTATCTTAGAAACGATTTATTTTTAACTACCTATCAACGTTTCTTTTTTTTTTTTACTTATAATTTTTGAAGTGATACTTATTAGGCAACTGTAACGATAATATTTCATTAAGCGACATGAAAAAATAGGAAAAAGAGAGAGAGTGAGATAGACAGTTGAACGAAATTATGGAAGATTAGTACGTTAATATATCCATACACACAATCCAAAATAATAGTAGAGTAAAGTACTGTGTTAGTCCCCGTGTTAATTTAATTGATTGATAATTAATCGTAGAAAATTTATATCGTTACCTAAAAACACGGAGTACATATTCGACGTACCGTTCTCTTCGAAATCTACCGTTAGACTTGCTCATTCTCCTCTATGAAAGTTCTTTCATTGATTGTTGTTTATATGACTTTTCAAAGGTTACATATTTATAATGAAAATAATATTCGTAATAAATATAGAATTTATTCTTATTTTCAGGGGAGGGGGGTGTGGTTCGGAGAATGTTTTTTGAAAGTTTTCAAATAAAAATCGGTGTATGGTTTTTAAGGGATACTCATTGTTATATATCAATCAATTGATTATATTCCACACGATAATACAAGTTTCACTTCTATCGCTTATGAATGCCACGTACGTATATATTCTTTTTTTTTTGGTTCTTATATAGAATTTAAATTAAGACCCTTTACCTACGAGAAATTCTTCTAAAATAATAACAATTAATTTCAATAAGAGTTACATTTAAATGGGAATTATTTTAATTCAATCATATATAGAAAAGAAAAAAATTAAGATAGATTTGTTACCGTGTTACTAAAATTATTTTTATAATCTTAAAAAATGTCCAATTTTATACTCGTAAATATAATATCACGATAATATAACCAAAAAATGATCTTTTAGATCAGAATAAAGGAAATAGAACGATGGAATGAGATGGAGATGATGGATCGATAGTAAGTCTCGTTCGTGGTAAGTTTCCGGGCAAATTCTAAGCGGCTATACTGCTGAGGAATCAGTTGCCGACAGACCGCAAGAGCCAAAGCTTAATGCGTAGTAATCGTAAGATTCCCATAGGACATGACCTCTTCATCCTATCTTATCTCTCATCCTCTCTCTCTCTTTCTCTCTCTATTTCTTTGGTTCTTTGATCTCCCTTCTGAATATCAGCTATATATAATCCGATCAAGTCATAGTATAATACGAAGCGTTAGTTTAAGCTTGAAAGAGCATAAGCAGTATAATCTGGTGGTATACTAACGTTAACTTCTCTCAAGACAACCAACATTTTACTTTTAACTTTAATCTTCACCTAACGAACTGACTGAATTTTCTTAATAATTTAAAACTAATGTCACCAGAAACGTTTTATACTTCCAAGATATATTTAATAACATACTTCAATAATAAATATATATAATTATTTGTTACATTAATTCGTAGGCTTCAAGTTAACTTTATGAATTTTGGACTAACATTATTTGGGAGTTTTCCTAATCAACCTAAGTTTGTGCTAACTTATTCACTATTTTGTTGATAAAACTCTTGTTTTATTCTTTTTTTTCTTTTATTTTAAAATAGGAAAAATTTACAAGCAATGATATTAGATATTTTATTAAAATCCAATATAGTGGTTGTTAACATCAATGATTTAAAATTTATCTAAGT
The DNA here is from genome assembly GCA_023678845.1 of Mischocyttarus mexicanus. Taxonomy (NCBI): domain Eukaryota; kingdom Metazoa; phylum Arthropoda; class Insecta; order Hymenoptera; family Vespidae; genus Mischocyttarus; species Mischocyttarus mexicanus. The sequence goes on from JACGTP010000002.1 coordinate 503,016, forward strand.
ACGAGAAAATTTTGTATAATCCACTTTATCTCAAATTTTTAATTAAAAATTTTTACTTTTATTTTTTTATTCCATACCGAGAATGATATCCTTCGATCGAACGAGGCTCAAGGCTGCATCCCATAAAAAACTGTTCCTTGATTAATTATTCTCTATGTAAACAAAAATATTTTTATTAAAAAATTCACTTTGATAGCGAAATAATATTTATATAAGTCCAATATATCTGATACCTAATATAAATATATATGATGTTAAAGAATTACAATTAGATTAATAACAAATATTAAATATATTAATGTACATTTTATTTTTTTTCAAAAATAATTCGAAGTAATACTTTAGGATAATTGTAGAATAATAGAATTACATAGAAAAGTCATATATTTTTAATTTAATCATTCAAGTAGTGCTTGAAAATTAATAATAAAAGAAAAAATATCATTTGAAGAAATCGATTCGTAATGATACAAAATTGACTAAACCACATTTCATTGCGATACTTTGAGAATAAACTTTTTTGAAGTTCATTGAATCAAAGGAAGGAGGAGAGAGAAAGAGAAAAGAGGGGTGGGGGGAGAGAGAGATAGACAATCAACGTATCGATTCGAATAGGGTGGTGCAATCTGGCCTTCGGTACGGCGTCAGTCTCCTCGAAAATTGCCGTTCTCGGCGCCTGTTTCTTCTCGTCATTGCTTCTTCCTCTTCCTTTTTTTTCTTTTTTTCTTTTTTTCTTCTTATTCTTATTCTTTCCTCAAATCTCTATTCGTTCCTTTTATAAACGTACAATCAAAAACCCATTCGTTTAAAATGCATCGAAATTTGTCGGTCTTTTCGTCTATTCAAAAAGTCGACAATACATGGAAAATATATCTTAAACATTTATTTCAATGATTTCACACTATATTGTATAATTCTTCTTTTTCTTTTTTTTTTCTACGGATGAAAAATATGAAATTTTTAAATAAGAACGTTTTTCCTTTTTATCGAATACCTTATATATACTTTATATATATATATATATATATATATATATATATATATATAAGGAAATGATAGAGAGAAAGAGAGAAAAATTAAAAGATGAGTTTGTTTTGAATTAAAAATAGGTGATAAAATCTATTTGATTATTCTTCTGGAAACAGCTATTGGTGAGAAGAGCATGTTCTTCGATGTTCAAATGAAACACCTCATTCAAAGGCTTAGGCCCCTTTCACTCGAACTTTGATGCACTCGAGTTCAAAGTACATACTCGATAACGAGGCCAAAGCTCGAACCTACCCCAAATGTAACGATCAATCAACGAGGGTTCAAAAGTTCGAACCTTAAAGGGTGAAAAGTTCCTTTTAAACAGTTCAAACGGTTTCCAGTTACATTTTTAAGTCATTCAATTTGTTTTATTTTAATCTTTATCGAACTACTTTTGAGCTCAATAATTGTCAATATATAATATAATATTATAACGTATATTAAATAAATTATTTATATAAAATGTTTTGCTTTTATACAAATAAATAATTTTTTTAATCGAAAATTATTGTCAATATATATATTTTGATAAATTTATTATATTATATTTTTTAATTCTTTTTTATAAGATTTTCATTCGTCGGAAGTTAAAACGGTATTTTTACCTTTCGTTCTTTTTAAGAAGATTCTTTTAGTGCAACAGATAATAGTTCTCGTAAGATACGTAGGAAAGAGTGGAAACATTTCTTGGAGGAAAAACTTTGAAAAAGAGAAAAAAGAAGGAAAAAGGACGCTAATAGTTGAACTTACTTTTTAATTGGTGTACCTTTTTCGAGATAGACAGAATGAAGGTTGAATGATAACGTTGCACGTGGATGTTGGGATGTATCCAACATTGTACTGATCGATAAGGATGGATATCCTTTTTAATGAGAATTTAACTTCGTTTTAACTTTGTATATAATACATTTCTACTGTTATATATAATGAATCTTACAAAAAAATTATGTATAATATATATCTAAAGATAATTATTACGGTTATATAAGTTTATTTCGTTTATTACAAGTTAACATACTTTTTCACGTCACTTAGAAAATCGTTTCAAACCATTTTTATTCTTCTTCATTTTTATTTTCATCTTTATCTCTCATATTTCTCTATATTTTAAATCTTTCTTTCTAATAAAACAATTTCATAAACTTTCTCAAGAATTATCGTCGATGTTTAAAGTAAAATAATATCTTCTAAATATTAATTCTTCATCAAATTCAACAGGTAGACTTTGGAAAAACAGGACATGGAAATGTTACGGAACGTTCGATAACCTAGTGAACTTTCGAATGTTTTCAAAGATAGCTTGAATATCGATTTTCTTGACTATCACTATACACACATATCACAGAATTTTGATTATCTTCAAAGATATCTATGCATGATTAACTTTATTAACGATTGAAAATAATTGATTGAATTTTCATTGATATTTTTGTTAATGATCAATATAAATTTTTGATCGTTAACTTCACATATTAATAGACACATACACACATTCCTTGATCAAAGATTTATTTATATGCTCGACGTATTATTTTCGATTCTCTTTTACGTGTAAAAATAAATCGACATAAATAGGAAAACATACTTTTCGTTAATGACGTAGAAAATATTTTCGATAAAATCGAAAACGTGAGAGAACAAATATATTTATCGGTGATAAATTATTGAAGAAATAATTATACGTACGCATGTTCCCAAGGAATTTTTGAACACTATGTTTCTGTAAACGTTGTCCTAAACTGAAAACGTACTTTTTTACGACTTATTTTTACATGTAAAATTATCCTCTTGTCTACCTAATTTTACCACCCGTTCGTATACACCATATAAAACGAGTCATAAAAGTATTACTATCCTCAAAACTGACGATTTTAAATAATTAATATTTATTTGTATAACGTAAAGTTTACAAATTATGATACAGATAAACACATATTCTAGGATTATTAAAATTTCAAATTAATATTAATTGTATTCCCCAAAAGTAACATATGTTTGTTGAATGTAAAATATAATATTAAATAAATGATAATAAAATTGATTTTTATTAGGGTAGATTGAAAAATTATTAGTTTCAGAAAAAAAGAGCAAGTTAAAATTATTTATATATTGTTTAATATAAATGATAAGATAAATTTGATAAATATGTTGACTTATGGTCCCCATTGTAATTATCAGCATGTATAAAACTTGATTATTACTCTTGAAAGACAAAAGCTAAAGATCGTTAGAGGTATCCCTTATTTAAGTGAATATCTCCTGTTTGCTTTGTGAACGATATCGCTGTGGAGTGCAATTTTTTTTTGCAACGATTATGCAATAGCTCCTCGTCGTTATTTCACGAGCCAACAGGCATTCGGTAAATAAACGACCTAAGAAGAATTCATCGTGGTCACTCGTGCGAACTAATTTTTGGATTTCATCCAAATGCAAACAACGCTGAGATCCGTGCCATCCGAAAACCCTTAAAAAGCTCGTCTCTCTCTCTCTCTCTCTCTCTCTCTCTTTCTTTCTTTCTCTTTTTATTCATATTTCGAAGTAAAATGACGTTTTGCTGATAAAGAACGTGCTTGCAAAATTGCTAACGTAGAATCTTTGTCTTTGGATCTTAATTAACGACTTGGCCCGAAGTACTATTAATTATCTTTTACCTTTTTTCCTTTTTATCACGAATAATATTATACTATATTCTTTGTTTTAAATTATTCAAAATATATAGATTTGTACTTAATTAATATTTATACGTTTTTATTATTATATTATATTATTCTAATAATTTTTTTATTTACGATAAAATATTACACAAAATATTTCAAATTAATTGGTATTTATTGCATAATTCTTTGCAATAATGTTTATATAATTTATTATTATTATATTATACAATTATTTTTAAATAATTTGCTATACAAGATAAAATGCATGCGAAAATATTCATATCGAATCGATATTTATTGTGTATTTAAATATTTTACTATTATTTAAAATTTCTATTCAAAATATAAAATGGATAAAATGAATCTAAATGATTAATTGAAATCAAAATGAATTCAAGTGATTAATGCAAGTATCATAATAGGATTAAGAAGAAATATATTCACGTGGTTCTCGTTTGAATAATATTAGTAAAATACAGAAAGGGTTCTCTTTCTCTTAATGGACCGAAGTTGAGACTTAAATGAGAATAAGAAACGAGTAAGCTTATAAAGCTGTAATTTTCTTGCAGTGAACGTAACTGCGAACGTCATTCGACATAAATTCCAAACTCACTTACTGCAAACACGCAGCTAGTAATGGATTAATCAAGTCATGGAAATAGAATTAGCGAGTAATATTGCGGTCGCAGTTACATTTTGTCTCACGTTGCATATACTCCATTATTTCTGGAAAATCTTCTTCGTCCATTCGTTTTCATATAACACACTTATGCTACAAAAATGTAATATATCTTATTCTCTTTGAAATCTATCCTATTTGTTCACCATCGATTCTTCTTTCAAACATCTTCTATTTCCTTTTTGTACTTGTAAGACGAAAAGAAAATAATTTTTAACGAGATATGTTTCTATCTTTCTTTCTGAAGATATAAGAAATATATCGTAAATGTTTCTAATATAAAAGAAAAAGATAAGCTTGGAAAGGATTTAACAAAGATTATAAATAAATAACATAAAATAATAGAAAAATCTTAAACGAAGATAGATAAAAACATTTAAGTTTTGTTTTTAGATAATATTAATTTAACAAAAGTATTAAACATAATTCATGTAACAATTTATATTTTGAATAGCATTAAATATAACAATCAGATTTAATTTTGATAAAAAAAAAAAAAATAACCGAAGATAGGGATGGGTAAAATGGAAAAAAACAAAGAATCTTGATTGATGGTATTAAAAACAATTGGCACTTGCTTTATCGACAAAACACTTTTCACTAGATTTGAACTTTCAGATAAGGGTTCCTCCCATAAGGGAAAAAGGGTCAATGGAAAATTATATATTGTCTTGGTTTTTAAGAGAACGTTTGTGATTGTATGTGCTAAAATAATAAGAAATATTTAAAGAAAAATTTATGAATAGATTCGAGAAGAAGAAGAATGTAAACTAGTCGGTAGAGATTTTTTTTTTAAATAATGACTAGCGTAAACGGATGTTACTTAATTAGTTGCTTTACTGGTTGTTTAATAAATCGGTTACCTCGTAGTTTTATCGTCTCGCTTGGTTAATTACTATGGTAATTAACCTCAGTATAGTAACGAATTTTCTAACACGTGGACTTCTTTATTTTTATATTTTTCTTTAGTTAAGTTAAGTCCAGTTAAGAACAATTTAAGTTTTTTAAAAAAGAAAAAGAAATCATTTAAAAGATAAAACATTATGTTCTACGATTCTTTTTTCCGCGAAGTTTTTAATTTTCTAATTTCTATTTTAATATCAACAAGAAAAAAATGAAACAATCGCGCATTTATTACGAAATACTTTACATTTTAGAATATGATTAAACGTTCAAAATTATAATAATCGTGATTATTGTTTATCCGTACTCTTTACGTAAAAACATCAATTGATGTAAATTCACATGTACGTAGATAGAACTTTAGTAAGCGTAAATGAAGTCTACATAATGCAACTTCCATCTTGACTTTCTTTCTTATTTTCTTTTAAGAAATTTTTCTTCTTTCGCGAAAGGGGCAATTGCATTTTGTACTTTCAGAACATCTTGCAAACTTGAAAATGAATTCAAATGAATTAAAATTTTCTTCGAAAAGTTTTAATTTTACATAGTCTTTTTTATCTGTGAGAAGAACTGAAAATAAATGATTGTACCATGTTGTGTCGCATGCGTTCGTAAACTATTCATCCGATTGCAATGAAATTTCGGTAAATTGTTTTTTACGCGACCGATAAGATTTCTTTTTTTTTTTAGTAAGAATTTAATTATTTTACAATGATCCTTTAAGGTGTTTTTAATAATTATTAATAAAATAGTAAAAAGAGTAGGTGTAGAAGAGAGTCAGTGACTGAGTAAATACGTGAGTCTGATAAGAAACAACGGAATTATGAATGCTTGAATATGCCCGTGTGTTTATTTAGGATATCGCCTTTTTCGATTCGGCAGCAATTTAATACACGTTTGTTTTTGAAAAAAGAAAAAAATATTTGAGTGTTTAAAAAATAAATAAAAGAAGAGAGCGATATCATTTGCCGGGATGTAGTTGATTATGCCTCATTATGAAATAAATCTAACAGGAGATCATACTTTAAATCCTTTCAGTTCTATGAATACAGCGGAAGTTATTTATGTGAAATATGAATGCGTATATACAGTGTCCGGTTTAACAAAATTCTACAACGTTGCGATGACCTATTTTAAATTATTAATAAAATATGTTTAACACTAAACCTACCACACGCGGTCAAATGTTAAAAAAGGTTAAAAATTATGATTAGTTTATCTTACATTTACTTTGTCCTTATATCCAATGCTGCATATCCATATCCATAATTGCACGTATCCATATATGTATATATCACTTTTCAGCACTACACAACTCGCTCACGTATGCATATCACTTGCATAGGAAGAAAACGCACACACGCACACGCGACGCGAAATAAATTATATACTTTAAATAATATCCTTGTCACACCTTCCGACGCTCGAAGAAGACTAACGAATAATACGAAAAACAATTACGAATACATACGACAAATACCGAACATACACGAAGGTCAATATCAAATCTAACGACGAAATGACAACGTTCAGTTGTCGACACCGGCCGAGGAGTGACGGAGAGAGCCGAACGTAAGCAAAACATTGAACGCTTAACTAAGCCGGTAGTTAAGGAATGTTTTTCTTTGTGTATTTCATATTTAACGAATTTCCTAGAATTCACCGAGAGATATAAGCAGTACCGATGTTGAGCTCGTTAGACTCGGACGCATACCTTCGCCTATCTTTCTCTCAATACATTCAGTACGTATAGGATTGTTATTATATTTTTGTACAGCTGACCTATTTTTGTATCGTTGACCTATTTTTGTATCTCTGACCTATTTTTCTTACCAGTGACCTACTTTTGAACAGCTATTTTCTATTTTTGATGATTGATTTTTATTTTAATTTCTTTATATTTAGATAATTAATAAATAGATTTATGTATATGTGGATTATATTCGAATAAAACTATTAAAAAATAATTGTTTGATGTATCTGAAATTTTAGATAAGCCTAGTTAAAATATATGAAAAATATTTAATAACACGCACACACGTATACGCGACGCGAAATAAATCACGTACTTATTACAATATCGTTTTCACATCTTCCGACGCTCGAAGAAGACTAACGAATAATACGAAAAACAATTACGAATACATACGACAAATACCGAACATACACGAAGGTCAATATCAAATCTAACGACGAAATGACAACGTTCGGTTGTCGACAACGGCCGAGGAACGACGGAGAGTAGCGAACGTAAACAAAACATTGAACGCTCAACTAAGCCGGTAGTTAAGGAATGTTTTTCTATGTGTATTTCATATTTAACGAATTTCCTAGAAGTCACCGAGAGATAGAAACAGTACCGACGTTGAGCTCGTTCGACTTGGACGTACAACAGGCGAAGGTGTACTTTGCCTATCTTTCTCTCAATATATTCAATACGTTTATACCGTTGACCTATTTTTGTACTAATGACCTACTTTTCTTACCAGTTACCTACTTTCGAACAGATGTTTTCTATTTCTAATGATAGATTTTTATTTTATTTCTTAATACTTATTGTTAGATACTTAATAAGTAGATTTATGTATATATCGATTATATTCGATTAAAATTATTAACAAATAATTGTTTTATTTATCTGAACTTTCTGATAAGCCTAATTACAATACGTATACATGTTAAAAATTACAGAGTATCCTATTTCTTTCTATAAAATTTTACTAACATATTCTATAAGAATTATGACATTTTATTAAAACATTTAAAGGCCCTGTATCTGTGAACATATAAAATTTATTTTAAAATAACGAGTATCGCTAGTTTAGAGTTATTTATATTATATACAATAAATCATAAAATTAATTTTTATTTTTTTAATCTATTGTCATATATTTAACGTCACGAATATAGACACACACACACACACACACACATATGCATATTAAAGAATATAAAGCTACACAGTAAAAATATAATATTTACCACGTAACATTGTAACCGAAAAAAAAAACTTACAGTTAATATTGTCTTCTTTATCTCAATTTCTTTCTTTCCTTTTCTTGAAACCTAGTCTACATGTTCAATTCAATTTTAAGTACGTCTTACAAATACAAAAGCATGAGCATGATACTTGGGTCGAGTAGGTTGATACTTTAATATCCCCTTGAGTAACATATTGTACGATCAAAGGGTAAAGCTATCCCTGTTCACTTTAAAAAAGAGAAAGAGACATGCCTTGAATTAGACCTCAAGCTTTGTAACAATGACATTTACAATTGTAACAGTTCTCAGATCTAAGAAGATATAAGAAGAAAGAACTTTTCTTATCCTCCTTTTTTTCTTTCTTTCTTTCTTTCTACCTTTCTCTTTCCCCTTTTATATTGTATTGTATTGTATTGTATTGTATTTTATTTTATTTTATTTTATTTTATTTTATTTTATTTTATTTTATTTTCTTATCAGACTACAACTAAAGCAAAGTTTTCCATTGTCGAGAGAATCGAATGAACAAACTTTCTGTGTTTTCTTTGTCGTTCATTTTCTTCTTTTTTTTTTATTTAAACAACTAGAACATTGTTTCTGATGAGAAACAGAGAGAGAGAGAGAAAGAGGAATTACGATTTTGTCGAAATGCAGATACTCGTATACCGAGGCTCTTTTCTATTAACTTTTTCTACAATAAAGGAAAATTCGAGAGTGTCGTGATAATGGATTAAAAGCAAACTGAAGGGAAACGAATCGTAATTTGATTTTCATTCAAAGTACTGGTTGAGCTCGTTGCTAACATTCTTAACAAGATTGTATATAGAAACTTTTTTATTTTTCTTTATTTTTCTGCTATGTAAAACATACTGTCGGTCGCGTAAATGATATATTATAAGATGAGCCAAAAGGTGTTTTGTTGTTAAAATTAATTACTCTATTTCTAAACTTTTGAAACTCGTAAATAGGCTTAGAAATTTACAAGCAAGGTTTGTTGTTTTACGTTCTACACAAATGTTCATCTAAACAAAAAAAGGTTCAGAGAAAGAGTTAATAGATTTTAAAAATTACTTAACAAGTTTTGGATCACTCTTTAGTAATAAAAATAGTGGTAATATTTTTTTTTTACGACAAATCATTGTCGATATTAAAAAAATTGTATTAATACTATTTGTATAAGTCAAAGTATTTTATTTTCTTATTTCATTAAATTTTTTTCTATAAATTATTGCAATTAACTATTTCTTCTCTCGAATTCAGTAAATCGTTAAGTTTTATTTTTATTCTGAAAATTCGTAACTATCTGTCAGGACCTCCAACCGAGAGAAAGAGAAAGAGAAAAGAAACAGAAATTAATTCAATCTGAAAACTAATTTGAAAAGTTACAATGCACGAATGTTACTAGCTTGACACGCAGGAAAAAGGAAAAGAAGGTCTGTTCAGAATCATTAGAATTAACTAACATAAACTTTCGTAAATGATAATTTGTAGAAGTTAAAGTCAATTCTTTACTAAACAATTTTCTTGTATTATCACAAAACTCGTATATGCAGGTATAATTTAAAATTTATAGAATATAACGTATTCTATATTATTAATGTATACTATACTATATTTAAGTATAACTTAAGTGAACTAATAATTGATTTCGTGGTCGGTATTACTTCAAAGTTCTATAACATTATTCAGAGTTATAAGTAAATTTTCTGTAATGATATCTATAATAACACTTGGAAGTCACATTATTACAAACTTAATTAATGTTTACATAAGTTATACTTGCATGCATAAATAGTATAATATACTTACAATTAGTTAATACTATATAAGATATTCTGAAAGTAATTTTTCATTTTTTTCATTATAGTTAGCCACGTTTATCGATACATAACACTTTATTCTAAACCTCGAAATCATTTTATATTCTAATAACATACACTTCAGACTTGAATTAGAACCTTTTTTTGTTTCAATCTATAAAATAAAAATATTTTTCTTTGGCACTGTATCAAAAATTCAAAATCAAAGTCAGCATTTTCGTCATATTTTGCTTATTTTTATCATCCTAAAGATAATAATGCAGTATCAGCAAAAACTAAATTATGTACCATTTACGGAAAAGATATTTATAAAAAACACCAATATCAAAAATGCTTTTTACAATTTCATTTTGATGATATCGATTCGAAAGATGTACCACTTATAGGTCGTCCAGAAGATGAGGGACAAAATAAAAGCCCTTGAAAAGTTGAATTTATCAAATCCGTCTTGAATTTTAAAATGAATGAATGAATGATTGAAAAGGAAAAAGGTACAGGTAAGATTTGTGTAACTTTTAACATTGTCCAGTTTGTAGTTATGTACAATATTAATCTCAAATTAAAAAATAATATATATTACTTTATTCTTTCAAACATTCAAATATGACAAATTCGTTTTTTATTTATTTATCTTAAAAAAAATGTAATTACTTTTGAAAAAAAATCTAATATTTTATATGAGTAATTTTTATTTCGATATTAAAGAGAAAAATGATAAAAACGGTGATTTAAGTCATGGACACATATTTAAATTGTTATTGATAATGTGAATAGAAAAAAAAAGTTAAAGAGAGAGAGAGTGAGAGATAGGGAGGGAGATAGAATAAGGAAAAAAATGTGGAAAAAGGGAAGAAAAAAGGAAACGAAAATACTACGAAAAAGTAAGAGCTGGTAACGTTTAGTTCCGTACAATGATACCTATTCTTACACCCTCGTTATCACGTCGTTTCATTCTTTTTCTACGTCGAAGGCAATCCCATTTCTTTTTTGCTTGATACCTTCCCTCTCGGTAAACTTCAATTTCGTCGAAAATAAGACAAGTATAAAGAAACACTCGGAACAGAGAAAAATCGGTGATATTCTTTCTTCTATCAAAAAAATTCAAACTAAACTTTTTAATCCTTCGAATAGAAAGATATGGGAAAAGCGAATAAATAAATTTTAACTATTAATTATTTTTTTTCTATTTTATTTTAAAATTTGTTAACAACAACAAATAAAAATATTAAAGAAAAATAAATGATAATGAAAAATTAGATTTAATACAAATTTAAATAATTAAACGTTAATAATAAAATGAGAAATCATTTGTATAGACCTAATGATTATTGTTAATATTTAAATAAGATGAAAAACAAAAATTAAATCGAATGTTTTGAGTAACCTTACGTTATATGCATATCAATATTTTGAAATTGTTATTGAATTTTATTTTTACCAAGAAGAAGTATTTACGTTGTCAACAAAAAAAAAACAAAGCTTATGTTGATAAACCGAATCGATGAGCAAACGTAGCATTTTATATTAAGTTTAGTTGTTTCGTAGATCAAAAAGTTGACTCTCGTTGAATTGCAAATACTATTCTATATATCCTTTTCTTTTTCTCTTTCTTTCTTACTCACTCATTCTCTTTCCATAAGAAATATTTATACAAACACAGTATTCTTGATTATAATTTTCTGGAATATTGTCCCAGTGAATACTTGTTTCGATAAATAAATTTAAAAAAAATTCATATATATTTTCTATATCTACATAGTCGTCGGATTTATAACAATTGATTTACCAAGTAACAAATAAAACTAAATATCAATTAAATAAACATAACAAATTTCAATGATTATTTAATTTTAAATTATATTAGATCAATTGATATCTATTACTTATCTAATCACTGATTGTGAGATGAGATTTTCCATAATAATTCAACATAATAACATAATATATCTTATAAAAATAAACAAATAAATTGTTGAAAAATGTTTAAATAGAAATATAGATGTTCGTAATTTTGTTCGATTTTATACAAGCATTTAATTTGAATTTATCTGTTAGGAATGAGATGAGACCATAAACATGATTAGATATAAATTCTATTTGATCTTGAGAAAATATTATTTTTTTTGCTGTATTTTCTGTACTGGTAAACAGGAAATTAATATTTACCAGGTAAACAGGAAATTATTTTTTATCAGGTAAACAGTAATTAGGAAATTACGAATCAGAGAATTTTTAAAGTGTATATCGAAGAGTAAACTGAAATATCGAAACGGAAACGAGTTACGAATAATTGAATTTCCATATTTCGATTAGGAGCTTTAATGATAAGCATGTTTGAGTCGATGAGGTTGGACAGAGGTCGAATAAGAATTTTATTGGTTTAAAATATTTTGCAAGACCAAGATCATGCGCTTTGCCTAACTTCAATATTTTTAATTCCTTTTTATTTTTATAGAGAAAAATGAAAAAATAGATAGATCTATATATCAATACTTTTATCTTTGATCTATCCTAATCAATTAATTATAATAATAATTATAATATATATAATTACAAAATGATCTTATACATTATTAAAGTTAATTTTGGAAAAGTTTATCTCTCTCTAATATATTGATTTGAGTAAAAAGTTTATTCGCATTTTCCCGGTAGATTACTTCAGGATCGTATAACTCTGGTAATATTAATCGATTCTGTTAATACTTGGATACATTTCAAAGCTGATACATCATGGAGTAACTTTGAAAACGAAGTTGTGATATTTTGTTTATCTGATCAAAAGTTATTGGATTTTAAAAATGAGTGAAAATAAAAAGGAAATACGCGATTGATTTATAAAGTTTATTATTAAAAGAGGGAAGAAATGTGTGCGACTCGTATATTAATTAACAAATAGAAGACAAAGAATAATTGACTCGATATTCGTTAACAAAACATGAGACGATAGATAACAGACCCACGATGACCGAGATCTTTGGGTTAATCGAGATATCGGATAAATGAGAACCGGTTAATTGTAGTCCTACTATATACATATAAAGAGTATGAATGTATCTCTTTTCATCTTATAGAATTTTCAATTATTACTATATTACCTTTTCCTATTCTGTACTTTGATCTTGTATCGGTTTAATTATCTTAATTGTTATATCATCAGTTATGTTAATTTTAATCGTATAGGTATACCGAGGATTCGATAATTGAAAAAAAAATATCGAACGGCAAGAGCTTATTCATTATTCAAACTACTCGTCTCATTTTTCTTGCTTTTTAATTCCCTTAAATATTCGCGGCAATTAACCGTGGATCTTTAATCTATCAATTGCAGTCTATATATTCAATAACTTTGACAGGGCCCGTATAATCCGCCATATACCACTTGTAATATGCAAAAAAAAGAAGAAAGTATATTTTATCGTAGGATAAAAACGAATAAAACATGATCTTCATACGATTGGTTTACCACGAATAAATTCGTAAGAATGTTCAATTTATTCTATATTATATTGAAAATGCGTTAGAATGTATATAGATCGTTCTTTAGCGAAATGTGGTTTTAAAATAGCGTTGGTGACAATGTGTAATTGCACGCATTGTTCCTTCTCGAATACGTGATTTCTCGAATAAATTTAAAAATGAACTCTACTTGTTCGGCAGTTATTCGACTAGGATGGTATCCAAATTGTTTGCCATTCATCTTTTCGATCAATTCTCATTGTATGATATGAAAAATTAGGGGGAAAAAAAAAAGAATTATGGTATATAAAAACGAACAAAAATATTGGAGATATCCACTTGTCTCAGAGTATTTTCGAATAAGATAGAAATTCAAACATTATTGTCATCGATTTATCTCTTTTAATAATATGCATCGCGTGACCAAAAATAACAAAACTATTTGTGTTTTAGATATGGTACAGAAAGATTCTTTGAAGCAACATTTAAAAAATCGTATTTAATAAAAAGAAAAATCTTCTTTTTTTAAGTGAGATTTCTTTTATCTCGAGATGTTCTTTTTTTATCAACCCTTCGGTTACTTTTATAACAAGTAAAGCAGGTTAAGAAAAAGGTTATCAAGGGTGAAAGAAGATGAATTCAGAACAAACCTCAAAGTGTTTGACGCCAGCTTGATTATTCTTTAATGCTTGCTGACTAAACGTGACTACTATTATTGTCGATTATTATTGTACTTCGTGTTCTTCAATTGTACAAAATTATACAAAACTTTTTTCTTTTCGTATCTTATCTTTCTCATTGCTTTTTTAAACTTTCTTCACTTTGTTCTCATTTACTACTATTACTACTACTATTACTACTACTACTACTTATTATATCAAACTTATGTAAAGCTTTTCAAATTCAAAGTATATGTCATTCGACTACGTATTGTATAGACGAGACAAATCCTTCGAGAACATTTATTGAAGATTTTCCCTTGTTATGTTTCTAGCAAGACTAAATTTCTTCTAAAACTTAATTACGTATTCGAATTTTAACGGAGAAAAGTTCACGGAAAATGAAAGATAGACATGGAATTTGCATTTCGTTAACTAATTTCTGTTAAAGTAGATTTTCACAGATGATATAAATAACAAAAATTCAAATATTTAACATTCTTTACTTTCTCATGAATTAATTCTTTTCTCTTTTTTCCTTTTTCTACAAAAATAAAAAAATAATATTTGTATTTCGTTGAAAAGTTTGTGACGAAATAAAAAATAGACCATTGAATGTTAGAATTATTAATACTTCATTCGTTTTATTTTATTTTCTAAGTGCTCATTTCTTTTTTCCAAAATAAAATAATTGAAATAAATAAGGTAGATAATCGAGAGATTTTGTTGGTGAAATTTAAGCAACCGCAAGAAAAATGTTCGTCTAAGGAACACGAAAAATTTTTATAGGGTGAGACGAAATTTTTTGTTAGGTCTGGGAATAAAATTCAGACTTTACTTTACGAGGAGTAGAAAATTTACGAGGAACCTGGTTATTGAGGCGTAAAGTATACCAACGATGGTAGGTATATCGTGGTTAGACAAATAGCTCTGTTTTTTTTTCTCCCTCTTGTGATAAACACCAGGGTGCACCATAGATTGGTTCTTTCTTTATTGCTACGAATACACAAAAGCTTAAATAAAACATCAATTTACATACACCTAATTTTATGTTTACATGAAATTATTTTTAAAGGATTTTAATTTAATACAAATTAGAGACAAATAATTACATTCTATTTTTACAAGATATATTTTTCATCTAACAGGATCTTACAAATTTTTAATATTATTTATTATTATACATTATAAATTGGTTAATAATTTATAATATAAAAAAAAAAAAGAAAAGATATATTGTTTAATTGAAATATTATTATTTAATAAACTATGTTGATAAATTATGATATAGTATGTTTTATAAAGGATATAAATAAGAATGTTTCATTGACCTCATCTGCAGAGAATTTATGCAAATGTCAGTGCAATAAGCGAACTATTAAACGTGGCAAGTGAAATAATCGTGAAGCATATTGTCCTCCGAATGTTCATATCACGAGACAAGAAATACCATGAACGTGTTATATTTCACTGTCATCCTCAAATATTTCATTGATGTATCCCGAGAGAGCTTTTATAACGTCACTTATACTTATTTCAAAAAGACAGAAATATTAAAATATATTTGCTTATAAACATGCGAAAATATTTAGAATATTATTTCAATCTAATAATCAATACTTTTGCACTCATCGTACATTCTTTTCTATGAGTACATTATTACTATTATTATTATTATTATTGTATTTAATTATATTTATATCGTAATATTTTTATATAGGCACGTTACTATATATTGGAATATTTTTAATATTATATTATAATATATTTCAATCTAATGTTCAATATTTTGGCACTTATCATACAATATTAAAAAATTTCTAATTATTACATTTTTATCTGTCGTTATAAAATTGACGATTATTTATAAAATTTTCTATTAACGATTAAAACATTTTAATTTGTTATTAACTCGTAGAATAAATATTATAAATGTTATTATTTTTTCCATGAAAATAATCGAAGTTCAATTTTGGTATATCTCCATCCGACAGTTAAATTATATTTTACATAAGGATCATAGTGATATGCCTTTAATTACACTATCATATATGAACCATGCATGGATCGATATATCTCTGAAGGCTTTGTGTTATGATAGTTACTCCGATAATGGTTTCTTAACCCACGCATCGAGAAAAGATCTTTGTATTAATATATACAATGGCAACATATAGTCGACATGTTCACTATAGTGTATTACAAACATTCGTTTAATATTAATATACTACACTTTAAATACCAAATATTCATTTATATACAAGTTGTAATCAATTCCATTAGATTGCCGTACGATTATCTTCAATTAATTAATATATTTTCTATCTCGAAAAATGATCAGCGAATAATTGAACAATATTCGAACAATCATATTAATAGATATTAATTAAATCGTTATTACTATGAATTTTACGATCAAAATATAAAATAATAAATTTTGATATTAAAACGCGTTCTCTACTTTATTGATCTATAGAAAATTGTATTTTTGTGTTAATTTATTTGAGATTAGATCAAATGTCAAAAATAATTTACTCACCGAATACGTGTAATGGTATAAAAAAAAAAGAATATATAAGCCAAATGAAATATTTTATATATTTGAATTTACGAAATATATTATAATATTATTTGCTTATATTAATACAAGGTGTATTATATAATACGATATTCTATTTGAAACTTTTACACGATCTTTCATAAATTCATTCAAATTTTCAAATATCGAGCACAAAAATTGAAATTAACAAATCCTTTTTTAATGGTGTGTATAACAAATTCATGCAATTCTCATTTAATTTCTAATGTATAAATTACAGAAACGTAACGGAGCTCGTGCATTAGCACCACTAATGTTGGCAGTATCGTTAGGAATATTGTAGCTTGAATTTCCGCCATGATTATTGTGGTTCAGTTAAGATCCTAGTGGGATCATGGGAAAAGGATTTAGTTGGTACTCATGGCACGTGAGTCGTTGCGCACGAGTGAGCTTGGACTCAACTGGGGAGTATTCGAATAGAAGAAAGACAAACAGGAAACGCGTCTGAATTGTTTTCAAGTGGAAAACAGGATTTTCTAAATGAAGAATTTCTTGGGATAGAATACACTTCGAGAATTAGAATTATGTCACTAGAGAATATAATATATATATAGATACACATATGCTAATGTTATAATTTTATACAACGTGTATAACCTACCTGCTGAAAGCTTTGAATTGTCACGTAAATTTCGAGAAAAGAATATGAAATTTGTAAGAAAAAAAATTTCAAGTAATGGACTAAATTATTAAATACTAATATCATTTAAAACTTATATTTAAGTTTGTTAATATTTGATATAATAACGATAGATCTCATTGAAAAAATTTAACTTATATATTCAATTTTTACGAAAATCAACAAATGATTTAAAAATTTTTAATTGGTAGTATATGTGTAATATTACTAATATATGTTCATATAAATAAAATTCGTTCCTTCGTATATTTCAGTAACTCTCATACTAAATTACTCGTTACTAATCAAATGATTTTAAGCATCTTCCTTCTTCCGACTTTCAAATGACGTTGATTTCATCCTTTCGTTTCGTTTCACGTCGAACTATCTAACGAGTTTACGAACATAACTTCAAAGTTCTCTCTCTCTCTCTCTCTCCCTTCTTCTTCTCCTAAATTTCTTCTCTTCTTCTACTACTTCCTAAGTATACAGTAGCCAAGGTATAAGGTCGACCTCGATCTGTCGAAAGTTTCACACACTTGAGTCACCATCTCGTTTATATTTTTTTTTATCCATAAATCCATTTTTTCGATAAAATTATAAACTCCTTTTTAATGATATTACAATAATAATTAATATTAAGTTAGCTATTTCATTTTATAAATTTTATTTCAAATCCTTACGGTCATGGAATTTACCAGCCTTTAAAATGTTATTTTTTATAAACTAATCAATTTCTTCGATAAAATACTAACTTTATTATTTATACCATTGTTATTATTATTATTATTATTATTATTAAGTTGACTATTTTATTTAATAAATTAGATTTGAAATCTTTACATTATATTCATGACGGAATCCATAAAGCGTGAATTTCGATAAAAAAAATAAAATAAAATGAAAATAAAAAAATACTAAATTGCACGATTTACAATTGAACTTTTAAAGGATGTATTAAAACGACCTTTTTTCACATAGCAATCATGAAATAGTGGAATCAAAAGAGTAAAGCGAATCGTCGAGAAATAGAGAATCTTTCGATACGAATTTAGCTTATTGCCATTTACGAGGGATGAAAAATCATTGACTTTAAGCTTGTCCTTGATGCGACATTAACATCTATATGACATTGCCAATAGCTATGGTGAAAAACGATTTTCCCTTAAGGCTACACTTCCTCATACTTCGATTTATCTTTTTTCCTATCTCCAAGCTTCTTTTCTACTAACTTTTAAAGGATCAAAGTCACTATCATTAACCTGACGTTTTAAGATGATCCACACTTGAGTTTCTTTTTTTTTCTCTCTCTCTATATTTCAAATAATATATTTTGACCTGATTTCAGATCTATTTGAAGATCGATAGCAACAATAACTATTTTATAATACAAGCCTAGAGAGAAACAAGAAAGTAATTATCGTTCAATTCGATAGTACCGATATTTGACTTTAGTTTAAAGAATATTCTTAGGTACCAAATAATACACCTTCTTTCTCTATTTTTTTCTCTCTCTCGTTATAACATCTAGCATTGAAATTCTCTTTTTTTTTTTTGCACAAAGATAGAATGGTGAAACATGACGAGAGTGAGAGAGAGAAAGAGAAAAAATAAAGAGTTGGGGAAAAAAAAAAAAAAGAAAGAAAAAGGTTAAGCATAACAAGTACGATGAAACAGGCCAACAAATTTCCATGTAAATTTTGAGAGAAAATGTAAAAAGAAAGAGGGGAAAAAAAGAACGAAAATAGAGAGAGGAAAAAATTGGAAAAATATTGGAGGACACTATTGCGATATAAATTTGTTTAGATTTATATATGGTATTATTAAATAGTAAAATTGTTAAATTCTACGAATCTTGTTTTTTGATTTAAAAAAAAAAAGAGAGAGGATAAAAAAAATACAACGAAAAAACATATCGTAGATTTTTCATTTCTCAAACGTATTAAAAAAATTCGTGAATAAAAAATAATAAATCTCGTACGATTTAACGAATAGTATTTACGTTATCCCAATAAAAGGTACGTTTGTTTAGAAAACGTTAACGAAATCCGTTTAAATCGGCTTTTCAACTCGTAAACCACATATAAAGGTGATACCTGTGTGTTACCTTTTATTTAATTTTCTTTTTTCTTCTTTCTCTCTCTTCTTTTTTCTTTTCTTTCTTTTTTATTTATTTAATTTCTTTTTTTTTTCTTCACTAGGAAATAGACCAAAGAATTGCTCGGTCATTAAAAACGATCGCATTTTCTATTGAAATGCACATTGGGGGCGCATTAAAATCTCCCCAGAGAAAAAGGGAGAGAGGGGTGGGAGAAAGGAGGTGCGAAAGCGTGTCTTCAATTTTCAAACGTAAAATCTCGACAATTTCAAGCCTTCTTGTTTGTCCCTCTTTTTCTCCGTTTTATCCTTTCTCTCTTTGTTTGTTAAAGATACGTAAAAATCCATAAAAGAAATATCGATAAGCTGATTTCCTTTTGAAGAGTTTGACAGATTCTACGATATTTATTGAAGTTTTGTTTTATTTTTCTTCTACAATAATTTTCAAACGATTATTAAATCGAGCTATACGCATCGTATTCTTACGTTCGATTTAAAAAAATATGATTGAATAATTGTATCGTAATAATTATAATATTAATAACGATGATATAAAAGAGAATATATTTTACATTTAATTATTTTTTTTGTGATAAATATTTACTTAAAGTTATTCTTTAATTATTCTCATCAGATAGATTATGTCAATCTTTGCGTAATTTTTTTCATTTGTTTTTTTCTTTTTTTAATCCTTTCGATATAAATTTTGTTTCTCTCTTTCTTTTGTCAATATTAATCGAATTGATATACTATATACATATATATATATATTTTCTTTTTTTTCTTTCTATTTTTAATTAATTTCTCTTTTTGCATAGGCAAATTCCATCATGAAGTATAAGAGAGAAATGGTCTAACTGAATAATACGTCCATTCGTATGTCGATTCGTGTGTCGATTCGTGTATCGAATCGTGTAATAGCGATAAAGATTGAAAGAAATTGTCGACTGTTTTATAAAATGTCGTTCTCGTTAATAGTTATAAATGTTGAGTATACTTTATGTAATAAAAATATGACGAAACTAATTAGTTACTGGACGGAAATTTTTATCATTAATTTCTTCATATAGTCGAAAAAATGAAACGTACTTTTAACTTTTCATAACGCTAAAAATTATTGAAATATATTTTATAATATATATGAAATGGATTTTACATTAATACATTTTAAATGACGAAAATTATTGTAGAAAATATCATTGATACTATTCCGAAAGGAAACTTTTTATGAAACAATTTTGTCGGAAAAAAATTAATTCAAAAGCAATTTAAAAACATTACACGTAAACAGTACGTCTATGAAGTTTATGATAGTGAAAGAGAAGATGGTATAGTATCTATACTCAGAGTCGACAAAATATTTGCTAGGGTAAAAGGAACCGTAGAATGGAAAAGTTTGATAAAACCTTTGACGTCTTATATGTATATGACCAATTTCTTTGAAAAATAAATTTTCAAATCTAGAAGTCGAATAAACATTTCAATGAAATACAATTTCAAGAACTTTTAATTATAGCAAAATAGTAATTTAAGAAAAAGGTATGAATAAATCAAACGAACATGTAGAAGAAATATTGTTCGTTAATCTTCGTCGAATTCGGTAATAAACTGAGAACTACTCGAATAAGGATGATGCCGTTATTATCAGAGGACTAGCAAGTCCTTCTATACTACATTGAAAGGGGAAACAAGAACAATAGGAGCAGGACTAAAGGCTTTAACGTCTTCATTGGCCGACTAAGCACTTTTAGTATATAACTTCTCTCGAATTGGTGCTAGGAGCAAACTGTTAGCTGAGTGGATGGCTGAAACAATATATCGTGAATTTCAAAACTCATTATACTTACTATTTTTGGAAAAAAAAAAAAAAAAGAAAAGTGACATTAGTCTTCTTTTCAAACTCGTAATACGTATGACAAAATATATCAACGTGTCCCTCTTTTTACTGAGTTTTATCGAGAATCGATAAAGATATGTATATAATAAAAATAAATAATACATGTGTTAGTAAGGGAGACATTGAGTAGTTTTAAATATTTCCTGTGTATAAACAATACTATGACTTTTTTTTTTTTAACATCTTTCTTTCTACTTTTTATACAGTTATTTTTTTTCTCCAAAGAATATAATATGTATAATCCAATGTACGTGGGTAGGTTGCAAAATATTTGAGTATCGACAAAAAAATATTACTTTTTAATTTCTTTTTTTTTTTTAAATAAAATTGAGTTTGATGGAAAAAAAAATAAGAAGAAATTATTTCTATATTGTATTTAAAAGACGTGTTGTACATAAAAAGAAAAAACAAATACGTAGTTTCAAGTAAAATATTTATCTCTCATTTTATATTTGATAGTAATTTTTTTCTAAAAATTATCGATTTTTGATCAAAAAAATATTTCAGCTTTTAGTTTGAAATATCATGTTCTTTTTCTCCCTCCCTACCACTCTTGTTGTTTTGGATTGCATATAGGAGCTCATGCAACTCAACTATATTTCCTCCAACATCTATCGAGTTCTAGTGGCAAAGTTCCAGAGAGCTTGTAATTTAATAGTTTAATTATAACTCGGCTCCGACAGACCGTAAAATTTTAACGCAAACGATCTGAACCCCACGTTAAACCATTTCCTAGAAAACGGATTCATGGAATTTATATTAGTGGTATTCCTCTTGTGGTTTATCTAGTTTTATCTCTCTCTCTCTCTCTCTCTCTCTCTCTCTCTCTTCTTCTAATTTTATTTCTTTCGGTTTCCAATAGATATTTTAAAAAATTCTATCAAAAGATTATCAAATAAATCACTGAAAGAATCATTCTCGTATCGTCAAATTTCTAGTCACGTACAACTACTTTCCTGTACCGAATAATGACGTTAAAGCAAATAGAAATTGTATATATGTGTTTAAGATCTACAAGTGGCCAATTCGAGTGCATCACAAATAAATGTCCTATTATAAATAAGAAATACAAAACAGAAATATAACGAAACATTTATTAATTAAACTCAAGTATAACAACGAATATGATATTTTGTAATAATTGTTTAATTATATAATTATTGTATTATTTTGTATAATACGAAGTTTATTGCGTGTTACGAAAGAGCAGTAATTGTTTATAAATATACTAAATAATGTAAAACGTATACTTAAGCGGTGACTTTTTTTTTTCTAATAGTCAACGTTGATATACGTCAAAACAATTCATCCGAATCATGAGATTCTTCTTTCTCAAAGCATTAAGCATCCCTCTCTTTCTGTCTTTCTCCATCTCTCCCTTTTTCGTTTGACGCCCGTTTGAATAAAATACGAATTAACGCACACGTCGTTTTACCTTTTTAAAACTCTCTCGTCTGTTTCCGCTTTTTCGAGAACGAAAAGTGTAATTCTCTGTAATCGGTGTAATTCTCAATTTTTTTTTTTTATTATTACTATTATTTCATGTCGTTACGTTTGTAAATTTTGTTCTTTTCCTATTCTATTTTTTGCTTTTTTATTTTGCTTTTTTGTGAAATTATTAACGTTTCAACAACGATGGACAGAAATTGCGAAAAAAGCAATCGGCGATACCTGTCGATCCGATTTTATTTATTCGCCTTACTTGATACCGTTCTGACGAATTTCGTTTTATCCTATCGGAACACGTTATAAACTTCTGCATTCTCATTGAGGTTAAACATACTCAGATTCATTAATATTAATACAAATGCAAATAAAGGTCGAAACGCATTAATGTCAAAATAATATACTTGCTTGCTTTCATATAGAGGGGTTATTTATATGCACGCATTAAAACAGTATAAACAAATTGTAACTAATAATTTCAAGTAAATTTAAAAACCAATACTTAGTTACTTATTTAATGTCTTGTTTATCAATATCATCTCCGTAGTTTCATTTTCGTTAATAGACTCATTTTCTTTCTCTCTGTCTCTCTTTTCTCTTTTCTCCAATATTGCCAAATAATTTTACCAAACAACGAAACAAAACTTTATTGTATATAAAAAATTAAATGAGTTTAAAAGAAATAATTGACATTAAATTGATAAATAAAATATTACGTAAGATATCTATATGGTATTAAAATTTTTGCATTAAAATATTGCGTTAAAATGTTATAAAACGAAATAAAATAAATGAAAGAAAAAACGAGATGAATAAAAATTTGTGCTAAATCGATGTAGTACAATAAATTTGATTAGAATTTCATGACCGGAAGTTATTGAACGTTGTTCGAGTAGAGAAATTCGTTTGATAATACTTACCACAAAGAATAAAACCTAGAACAGTATCGTAATAAAAAGTATAGAAGGGATGAATAACGGGGTAAAATAAGATATTTTTCAACAATTCTTTTTCACAAATTGAATGACTACGACCGATTCATGTTATCCACTAACCCGTTTCTACGTTTGTCTTTTACTTTGCAATTCATTTTTCATTGAACCTTTTTAATCAAACTACCTTTATAACTCGATATTTCATAATAAAATTTAAAAGATTCTTATATAAACGATAATGTCACTAGTTTTGGAAGATAAATAAATCGAAGTGAGTTTTGAACACACAATGAATTCGAATCAGTTTCGTGTTTTATTCAGGATAGTTTTGACGTTTGTCAATGTTGATCATTTGTAAAAAATAAACTTTTATATTTTTAGACCAATAAGGTAAATCTCAGTGATCAAAATAAAAACAACTTAAACTTACAACAAGTAATTCAACTAAAGCACGAGCCAGGCACAATGAAATGACTAAAAACAGTAGAGCCTCTTATCGCAAAATAACAGTTCATTAATTCATATAGACTCAGGACCTCCCTTCTAGCAATCACGAGTATGTGATTAATGAGTATTAAAATAAATGTATAGACCACTTAATCAAGCCTTAATCAAGCAACGAAGAATAAAAATGCGTTGAAATAGTAGATAAAAAAACAATATCGTTAAACTCAAATCGACTAGGAATTTAAGACTTTGATTATATATAAATATAACAGGAGTAAATAATATGGAGCAAGATTAATAAAGCGACTGAGGAATGTGTGAAATTCAAGAAGCGAACTAAAATATTAATTAGTATAAGGAATGTGTTGAACGACCGTTGCCTTGATCGGTATTTAAATTTTTTGAATCATTTGATAGATGTTGCGTTTGTTCGATATCACATTTTCATGATATTACGTTTGCTTGAATGTTATGTTGAAACTGTTTTCCTATGAATGCGATAGACACATCGACACTTCAGACACAATTCCAATCTCCTTTTTACGATTAACGGAGGAAGAGTTTGGAAATAGTGGAATTCGTACTTAACCAACAAGTTGAAAAATCCACCCTACACTGTTTCTTAACCAAGTATACAAAAAAAAGAGCGATTCCTGGTATAGGAATAAAGAATCCCATCGGCACGATTCGGTCCGCTAGCTTTTTGTTCTACGAGTTTATTATTCTCGAATTTTATAGAAAGTTATGATAAATCCTCAATGATGGGTATTTCCCAGAAAAAAATACCAAGAATATATGATATATATAAAATAATATTATTATAAACTGAACATATTATTCTTTATTAATTGATTTGATTTAAACGCATAGAATAAATCGAGCTAGACGAAAAAAATTAATTTCATATAAATACCTAAACACAATGTTATAGATATTTGATAAATATTTTATAATATATTTTCGAATTGAAAAAAAAGGAATGTACTTTTAGGCGATGATACAATAATAGTATTAATTGTTATTCGATAAAATAGTTAAATGAATTTTATACGTATTGTTAATATAGGTGGATCGTGCGGAGAAGAAGGAGGGCCAGGGAGTGGGAGATCCGGCAGCATCTACGGCTGGTTGCAGCGGTGCTTCCGGTTCGAGGATGGGCCCAGGGCCCGATTCCGGTAGCAGTGCTCCTTCTTCGGTTCCCCAATCTCTGGCTACGTCACGCGACGAGGAAGACGACGAAGATAAGGAGAGTAGTGGTAGCCGAACAAATAGTCACGTTGGATCGCGGTAAGTGATTATTGTTTATCATAGTCGTTGCAACTCCTTGTCAATTTTTGTATTTTTCTTTTTTTTTTCGTCCATACATAAAATAATATTTGCATGGAAAAATTTGCAGTCACATCTCGCGTTGGTGGTCTTTTTTATTTTTGTTTTGTTTCCGGTTTATAATAATTATCATAAATTATTGTCAACAATTCATTATTCATCGAGACGTCATTATCGATCATGAAACGTCCAACATCTTCCTTTTTGTTTTTTTTTTTGGTCTCGCGGATAAAAGAAGTCTTTTTTTAAACCCTTCGAACCGTTTAATCTCCAAAAAGATGAAACCGTTTCATTAATCATTCCCAGTGACAAGGACTAAACGGTAATTAATCTTCTATATCCACGGTTTTATTATTTCTTTTTTACAAATATCATAAGTATGTGTAGAATGATATTACGATCTTCTCGAAATTCTATTTCCATTAATGAAATAAATTTTTAATACACCATTTAATTGATCGTTCGAATATAATTTCGTGTTAATTCAAAGTCTAAACATGTTTGACAGTAAACGAGTATGCGAAGGTGAAAGTATTATATAATATTTTCAAGATTCCATTCACATCTGTTCAAAACTTAGAAGATCGATGTGTTTTAATAAAAAAAAATTCAAATATAATATTGAATAAATAATAGTTATTATTATTATTATCTTATCAGAGGTGTAATAAAATATATAGACGATAATTCGCACGAGGTTGAAAAAAGGTTATAAAAAGGTTGAAAATAGTTCCCCGTTCGTCTATCGAACGATGGATGAATGACGCCCGTTGATCTTGACGCGAAAGTATTTCCTTTATCGAGGTTACATTTTACGATACCTTTTGCTGAAAAAGTAATAACGAGTTTGAACGGATACACGTTTCGATTCGGTTCGATTTGCGGATGATTTTAAATCGTCGATATCTAAGTAACCGGAGTACAGATAATAAACTTTATTCTCTACCCTTAACAATATCTTTCACTGATAAAGAAGGAAAGAGAAAATGAGACACAGAAAGAGATAGAGAATAAGACATTTTCGTACATCACATTGAAGATCTTCGCTTGGTTGAACTGAAAGCTTTTTTAAACTTTTCCACGATAAGATCAACGAATTCGTTAGATATCTGATTATATTTACTATTCACATTATTGTAAAGTTTAATAATTGGGTTAAACCTTTATTATTCAAATTAAATCGACCGATAGAAAAATTTCAATAAATATTCATTTCTCTATCATATTTTTATCTGATGTAAGAATAACGTTAAAACGTTCCTTATTAGTTGGAATCGTTGTATTTATTTTAAAGATAACATCGATTAAAAATTGTTTGCTCTAGTTTAACGTCAAAATACAATTATTTTCATTGACATATTTATTATCTATAATTGATTATGACATTGATGAAAATCTAATAAAATCTTCGCTAAGATAGGGTAGGAATATACTTGTAACGTACTCTATGTAATTTTTCGTCTATTATGATCTCGTATTTTTAATGAAACAACGTGCGAGAAAGAAAGAGAGAGTACTTATTACCGTAATGTTTTTTTTTTAGTATGTGCAACGGAGATACTCATTAAGATAGTTTTTTTTTTTTTAAAGTATCCCTTGTTTACTTTCTTCTATTAGTATTATATATATATATATATATATACTATGTATTCTAGTACATATATACCCGAAAGAAGTAGTTATGTAATACATGGGCTGACCAAATTAGAAGAAAATCAAAGTGCAAAGTCTGGTGTGTCTGTTAAGCTTAAAACTCTTTACAATAAAAAGCCATTTATTCTTGAACATCCCTGTGAATTTTTTAAACTCACCATTGATTTTATTAAAGAATGAAAAGAAACGTCACGATTGATTTGATCGAAGTATAAAAAAATCGTTCAACTAAACATCCCTTTCGTTTCGTTGGAATATTTATAAATTAAAAATAAAAGCACACAGAGAGAGAGAGAGAGAGAGAGGAAAGCTGCTGTCTTTTTGTTAAACAACCGTGATCTTATCGATTTAAAGCGTAAAACAAGATTAGATACACGACCTTCTCTTTGAGCGTTATAACTTCTATTAGAACGATCTTGAACTTTTTTTTATAGTAGAGATATATTAATTATCGATACATTTTATTGAATAACCTTACGTTAAAAGTTGCATCGAATCAAGTTTAAATAAAAAAACTTTAAATTTGTACCATATCAAACGTATTTATTTAATATATATATATATATATATATATATTTTTTTTTTTTAAATTATTTTTCGCGAAACACCTTTATGAAATAATTTGAAACAGATTAAATCGTTTAATTTCATTTACGTCTAACTACAACAACCATCCTTACGCGCATGCCAATTTATCATAGAAATATTAATTTCCCCCACGTGAGGTAAGTTACAGGTGAAGCTATTTAAATTACAAAAGCTTAACAACACCCACGTTTAATCTTTTCAATTGTATCTTAATGTTAGTACTTCAATATTTCCGTGTATCGATCGTACGCCTACCACTTTAGTTGTTATCCTTGGAATCATAGCAAGAACTTTTCTTTTAAATCCAATTTTTTAACTCGTCTAACGATGGTATAAAATATCTGTTAAAAAAAAAAAAAAAGTTATACCTCTCTTGTGTATACCTTCGTGTTAATTTTCTTTCTCGTTGATATATTTTTGTCTTTTATTTTCTTTTACTTTTTATTACAAACCTATATTGTCAAATTGTTAAATATTTAATCGGATTCAAATGTAAAATGAACAAATTATATTTGCCAAAAACGAGCTCGTAATAAATTCCGATCGATGAATTATTAATCGACTCGAATAACATTTATCAATATTTATTTTCGTTTAAAGTTTTTTCACTTGGATTTTCAAAGATGAGAGATGTTGAATAAATTTAACTATACGAATTAATTTTACTTCTTTTACATTTTTTTTCTTCATCCGTGCAACATCGAACGAATACTTTTCGTTTATCTTTTTAAACATTTGATCGAAAGAAAAAGTATGGTAGAAAAATGTATCGATTAATTGAAAATTAAACTTCGTGCGAAATATCGTATATAAGAAAATATTTACGTAAATTCCATTCCTTCAATGTTTCTATACAACATTTTCATTTTCTAAAGATGAAAGAGAAGTATAAGACTGTCATTTGCAATGATACATTTAACGTAACGATCTTTTGTCGAGTTTATGTACAACAATTAACTTTTCGTTCATGCCTTTCACGTCATTCGAACGAACAATTCATTCGACAAAGTACCATTTACCTTAGAAAAGAAATTTATTGTTACGCAGGAGAAAAAGAACGAAATTATTAAAAAAAATAGTAATGGAGAGATTTGTTTGATCCTTTTTTTTTTTCTTTTCTATATAAAAAAGAAACACATAGAAAAAAAAAAAATAGAAATTAAATGAGAAAGTACGACGGTGCCGAGCAGAAAAGAAAAACAAGAACGAGGAAATATTTATAAACGAAAAGCGAAATTAATATAAAACAAATAAATAATAATATTTGATTTAACTCATTTGCATTTGTAAGATTATTTCGTAATTGCGTGTAAAACGTTAATCTCTCGTTAAAATGTTAAAATCAATTACGATTCTTGTCAATAGGAATTACTTTTCTTGTCTTTCAAATTAATAAAAGTATTGTATATTCAACCATTCAGACTTGATCGATAATTTAAATTAGCTCGCCGACATACGTTCTGCGGCAAGGAAACTTTTCTCACCCCATTAAAATACGTGCAACAAAGAAGTTTTCCCTTTGAGAACCCTTAAAAGTTTCTACTCCGATAATGTATGGAGTGTTTCCTGTGTTGAGGCGTCATATTAAATATTCGTATAGAAAAATAGAGAGAGAGAGGGAGAGAGAGAGAGAGAGAGAGAGAGAGAGACAGAAAGAAAGAGAGAAAGAAAAAAAAAACAAAAAAAAAAAGAAATTGCCGAATAAAATATTGAAACAACGATTAATCAGTTAATAACGATATTTCTATAATCCGTTTAAGAAATTAATGAGAGAGAGAATAACGTTTTTAATTATCCAAATATTATTTCACGTAACAGTTTACACAATGCAAATGCGTTAAAGTATAAAACATAGTTCTAAAATGATATTTATCCTGTCTAAACGAAAGCGTTGTGCTTTCTAACTAACATAAGAGGATTTCTTTGCAAACTTCAAATCCGTTCTTGGAAAAAAGGAAATCTTAGGAAAGAAAACCAAGATGGTAGAAAATGACGTTTTCGCGTGTTTTCCACAAAAGGAGGATAAGAAACGTAAAAGCTAATAGGATCGATTAAGAAGCAATAAAGTAAAAATTGCATGATCGAAAAAGTGGTCAAGGACGTCAAATTGAAATTCAAAGAGTTTCGATTAATGAAAAATATTATATATTTTCAACTTAAATTAATCGGATATAGGAAATATAAAATTTATTGAGATTTCACCTATTCGCTTGACAATGTCGTCGTTGATATTGATATAGCAAAAAGATCTAATCTTGTAATATCGTCAGATGTTTAATCAAAAGTCAACGATCAAATTTTTATCTTCTTTTTTTTAATAAGAAAATTACATTTTTTAATTTACTAGTCATTAACGGTATCAATAGAGTAATATGGGAAAATATACTTTACTCAAAACAGATTTTTTTCCCATTAAAAATTTCTTTGATTAACAACAACACAGATTAACGTTAAATGTTAATAGTTACTCTTGGCCGAGCATAAACGATATTTTGATAGATAGAAAAATAAAATAGATAGTCGTTTGTTCGATCGATTACGATAGCTTCTTGAATCGTTATTATCTTGAAATGGTATCGAAAGATCAAACGAGATTCCTTCAATGGTAACTTTATAGAAGAAAGGACATAAAGCTTTTCGATGCTTTTAGCAGGGCAATGGTCAATTGTTTTACCGGATTATAGGGGTTTCTCGTGAACTCACCCTCTGTTATTGGATATACAGAACACCGAGTTACTTTCTTCAACGATACTTCCTTTTTTTTTTTCCTTTAAACAGAACAGAAGAATAAATATATATGTCATATGTATATGTTACAGTTAAAGTGTATATTTCATTCAATTCATGACAAACTTAATCCTTACACGAAATAGCTAGGCATTTTAGAGAAAGAATATAAAAAGAATTTTATTATATACCTAAACTAGTTGTTTTATAAAAAATAATTAGGTAAAATATAAATTAACCAAAGGCGCATTAAATTATTAGATTGAAATTTGATTTGTCTTAAAAATCTCTGCTTTTCTTTTTACAATAATGTTCATAATTATCCATCTCTTTTTATAATTTGTAAACTAATGTTCTATCAGTCGTGTTGTTTTATCGGAATTAATCTATGTAACAAGTTTTAATTTCATCATTTTCATTATTCGCCTCTCGTAAATTAACATATGAAATGAATTAATAGATTTTGCATTTTAAAAGTAACATATATATAATCAAATAATAGAATTATGAAAAACAATAAAGTGCAATTGGTTGGATGACAATAAATGTGTAGGAATGAATTCGAGAAGGTTTAGAGATAGAAAGGAGAGAGAGAGAGAGAAAGAGAGAGAGAGCCAGTTAGAAAGATTTAAATAATTAGAAATCGTTAGATGTATTAGAAATGTAAAAAGGTTACTTTCTTGGTACCTAATTAAAGGCATACATATGGACAACATCGACGTTTATGGGAGTCCCATAATGAGAAAAAGAAAAGGAGTGAGAGTTAGAGAGAGAGTGAGAAGAAAAAGACAGAAAGACAAAGTGTGAGAAATGTATGAATGTGTGAGAAAATGTGTGTGTATGAGAGAGAGAGAGAGAGAGAGAGAGAGAGGCAACCCGTCCGGGTTTTGTCTTCTTTCGCAGATCATTGGGCTTCTACGATCGAGATCAATCAGCCAGTAAACATGGATCATTCGAGAAAGAGATAATGAACCTTCGTGGTACCTCGACAACCTCGGAATCTTTGGACAGTACTGGCCTCGATACGGAAATACCAGCTGCTGCAAGAAGACCTCGTAGTACGAGGGGTTCGCAAAAGTGGAGTAACGTACGCGCCGTCATGGCGCTGTATTCTTCCCTCCGCAAAATCAAGAGGTATTCCCGTCATTGCTCGATATGGACGGTAATCTCTACTATCGGCCACTATATTCGTCTTCTTATATATTACTACTTTTTTATTCAATCTACAATAACACCTTCTACACGTTCTATCTAATTATCTTTTATTGGAATCGAAAACAATTGTTCATTCTATGAACAATATTTTATTACAAACTCATCGATAGTATATTTTTTATTATTTCGTATTTATCGGTAAATTTTATACTTACTATTTATAGGGATGGGATTTCTTTGGTAAACATAAGCTACACACTTACGTAATTACATTTAACTGATTAATCAATTATTAGAAGTTGAAGATTAATATCAGTTATTTAGTTCAATTCTATTGCAATTATCCTATTACTATTTTTGATTTTGTTATTATTATTATTATCATTATTATTGTTTTTTTTCAACTTGTTAACCGTTTGAGTTCTGAAGGCGTATATATACGCTTTTACGAGTCTATCAATATATACGAAAGCCTTAATTATATGCCGTTTACGTTTTTTTTTTTGTATTCTCACTGTGTCCAAATTGTCAAAAATAAATTTGTTTCTCATTTTTTTTTTCACAAATTATTATTAAAGGAATGTGCAAATTAGGTTTAATTACTTATTTTTAATAAGTAACAAACCTCTAAGAATAATATCAAATTTTTAGATACTGGTTTGATCAATATTCAATGAACAAACAGTAGCAATAATTGACATGAGAATATCGTGCCGTCAGTATTGATAAATAAATTTCTCTTACACTCAAGGGGTTAATTAAAAAACTAGATATAGAAATTTTACTACAAAGATAATGAATAAAATAATATAAATCAAAAAACGAAAGTTTTATTTAAACGTAATATGCGTTGGAATTTTTTATATTAAAAACAATCTGTCGCTCTGTATGTTTTGTTTAGCTTTTCGAATATGTATTCATTTATAAAATCAAATTAAATTTATTAATTAATAAATATTATCGCGTAATACGTATCGCGGTTCATTTATATTGTCTTTCTCGGTTATTTATTTATTTTTTTGTTTAATCTCGTATTCCTTTATCAAACATTATTAATTTCATTAAAAAGAAAAAAAAAATATGATAAAAATCTGGATAAAAGTTTTTAATTAACATTATATAAAAAAATTTTTTTTTATAACGGAAATGAAAATATATGAGTTCGTTAATTTCATTAAATTTATAAAATTTTGCTTAAATAGTGTTACTCACCTGTATATCATAATACTTATTAAAGAAGAAATATAAGAATATCAGATATTAAACAGTTGTATTCGATTCTTGCAATCTTGAAAAACGAAAATTCGAATCGTACGGAAATGAAAATCGAAACAAGGATGGTACAGATATACGATATATCTTGTAACTATGTTTGATCACGACGTAGATTCATTATTCTAGGAAAAGCACTCGCGGAAAATAGACATGGCTATAATCTATTTGTTATCTGAAGTATAGTGATAGGGTAACGGTGTATCAAACGTGGTTCAATTCGTAAAAATCAATCACTTTCTCCTGGCAAGATTAAAAAGCTTTCTCTACTTTTATTCTCTTTTATTCTATGAGAAGGTGATGTTTTACAAAAAAAAAGACAAAAATAGAATAAATCTGATAACGAGAGTAAGAATAATAATGCTTTCAAAACGATATAGTCACTCAATGTTTTTTTCTTGGTTTATTATTTTATTTTATTTTCTTTCAATACTTTTTTTTGTTTTTATTTCCTTCAGATTTATGAGCTCGATTTAATCAACTCGCAAAGGAAATTTAATGAAAAAGTGTAGTTTATTAATTTGATGCAATAAGAGATTCATTTTATCTTTTTTTGAAATAATCCCATGAATTTGATGATAAAATAAACATTTTTACGAAGAAATGTCTTCCTATTTACGAGTTAAAGGATTCCGTTCCTTTTACATTCGTTAAACAACAAGTTTTACAATTATCTGCATTATTATATTATGTACTTTCATTAATTGAACAATACGGAATAGAAATAAACCTAAAATAGGAAGTACAAACAAAAAAATAATATATATATATATAGTCGTCCATTCATCGTTATGGCATAATACTCGCTTCGTGCCAATGAATTTCTTTCGGAATATGCTTTTTTATGATAAGAAATGCATGGGAGTTTATTATAGTAGTATCGTACGGTTCGAGTATATATATATATTGATAATATATAATAATCTCTACACATTTCATTGTACACAGGGTCGTAGCTTTCGCACGTTTTTTTTCTCGTAGCGAGTAGATCGAAAATGAATGAAGGACTCTGTCTTTTATTAAAAGGGATAAAGGACAAATACCAAGCGTATAATACATAGAGAAGAATTGAATGGAATTACTAATCTTTGCCGTTTTGCATCCATTCGTTCATTCATTAGAATAATTCGCATAGAACAATTCCATCTTTAAAAGGAGAAAGCATGATTGCTTTTTTCTATTTTTCCTAATGTTTATGAATTTTTTTTATCTTTTTTGTCATGAAAGTGCATCGTGAGTTATTCATTCCATAGAATTTATTTATTTCTTTTCTTTTCAATACCTCTTTTTTTTCTTTCATTATTTATCTACTTTGTTCGAAAAAAAATTGTTACCATTCTATCTCGAAATTAATTAATTAATTATAATACACATACACACCCACACTATTATTATCATCATCATGATTATCATTATTATTGTTATTATTATTATTATTATTATTATTATTATTATTATTACTCACGAGTTTGTTGCTAATTTGCATTTAAAATGCTTACCTGTGTTTTATGCATCCAAATTATTAGACTAACACGCATCGACTGTCGCTAACAACATTTTTTATAACCTTCGTATTATTTATTTAATTGGTATATATATATATTACATGACAATTATTTATAATTATTAATCAAAAGATATATATTTATTTTGTCGAGACATTCGATGCGTCCAAACGGTTATATATAGTTTAATATTAATTGCAAGAATTTGAAATTAATTATTCAATCAAAGTAAGTATTCCGATAAAAAAAAAATCAAAGCTACAACCCTGTAGAGATACATACACATATGTACACTTTAAACACGATTAATATTTCATTATTATTAATAAAGATAAAACTCAATAAAATTTTCTATTGTAATTTTATCGATCGTATTTTATAACGTGCGGTTTATATTTTTTAGACAGATTAATTAAAAATATTATTAATTATTAGCTCATCGCTACATAGTTCTATCTAATATCAAATAAATATGGCGATTTAATTGTATCTCATTTTTATAGTAAAAAATTACTGAAACGCGTAGAAAGATTTCTTTTCAAATTTCATTATAAACTTTGATTTTGTTTTTTAATATGATTTTCGTATATCCTACCATATTCATTAAAAACAACAACAATACCGATAACGACGACAACAACAACAACAACAATAACAATAATAACAAGCATCATCAACACGAACAAGAATAAACTCTTTACAAGCGTACGTTTTCAGATTGAAGAATGCAAAAGTAGTAGCATCTTCGATAAAAATCTTTAGTTACATTCTATCTCTGTCTAACGTACTTGGATTCTCGATGTTTCCATCTCTGTCTGTGTTGTCTGTCTGTCTGTCTGTCTGTCTGTCTGTCTGTCCGTCTGTCTGTCTGTCTGCCTCTTATTAACCTGATGCTCTGGCTAAATGATCTACTTGATTCTCGCTCACTCTCTTCTAACTTTATATCTATTAATTAAAAAAAAAAAAGAAAAAAAAAAGTAACAATACTCTATATACTGACTTGTACTCTCTCTGCATCACTATTAGAATTAGAACTATATTCGCCGATTTGTCTCGATTTTGTCTGGAAAAAGCAAATGCTGTGTTTCTTTCCATGAACGTACGTTTCTTAGGTATTGACATTATAAACGGTGATAGACCGTAGGTACATTGTCTTTTGTTGTATGCAACAATATTTAATGATATATATATTACATAATCGTGTGTTAGGTTGTGTATGTGAAGATAGATGATATGTTTTCTTTTTTTTTGTTATTTAAAAAAAAAAAAAGAAAAAATAGAATATTTTTTAAGGTAAATAAATAAACGACGTAATGTATAATAAAAAAAGTAAAATAAAAAAAAATGAAAAATAAACTGGGCACAAGGATTGCGAAAATGCATTTTGAACATCACGTTTCATCGCATCTTATTTTATATATGAACAAATAATGCATGCATTCTTACAATTGATTTAACTTATCTTTCATGAGCTTTACTTTTCTTATAAAATAGTATGGGCCGAGATGATGCTTGAAAATTTTATTAAAAAGATTTGCGCCATAATATTTTTTTCCTTCTTCAAACGTTTTATCATAACCGTTTTTATCGAAATAAAAAAAAAAAAAAAATTAAAACAATGACGGATAATTGTGTAAATTTTGTTTTAACTTTTTGATTTGTTTTAGTACAAGATGGATCGGATCGTTCAATCTTGTCGTCATTTATGAAATATTTATAATATATTATATTTTAAACAAATCATATCGTAAGATGATATTTTCTTGAAAAAATAACCGTTTAACACGCATGATCAATTCTAATATAATAAATTTATGATTTGATTTAACGTGTTCGTAAGTATTTTATTATAGGATATCAACGACACTATGTCTTTTTAAAGAAATAAACGAGATATATCTTCGTTTGTTGTTGTTTTTACGACCCTTTCCAAGACAATAGAACATGAAATTGTTTTGTCTGAAAATACTCGTGAACTTAGCTTCTGTTTTTACGATACGCGTATGTATCTTTTACGGTCCATAAAATAATTCTTTTTTTTCTAACTAGTTCTTTTTTCTTTTCCCCCCCTGTAACTTTGATCAAAGATTAAGAAACGTTTAAAATCGCGTTTATATCTGTCGCGATACAATTTGGATCCTGTGTCATTAAAATTTCATATTTTTGGAAGTGAAAGTAAGATACATTTGCGTTTCTTCCGCGATAGAAGTTCGGTTGCTGATTCCTTTTTTTTTTTTTAATGTATTAACCAGTCCAATAATTTAAGACTACAGTGTTTTTCTGAAAGATTATTAGAGGGAAAAATTAATTTTATTTATTTTATGTATAAGTATTTAATATAAATATTAAAACAAAAAGAGACGAATTCGCGTTACAGCTAGAAAAAGACTATTATAAATCGATATTGTTTTATCTGGCTCACTTCGTAGAGGGAAAGAGAAAAAATAAAAATGAAAATAAAACGAAGATCTTTCGATTAGAAAACATAACTTGGAGAAAAGTTTGACTTAATCACTAGCTCGAATCAGATCGATCCATCGTGCGTATAAAAGTTCTTGATCGGCGATTCGTTATTTATTTTTCTGTTCGCAGAACTAAAAGCAATCAACGTTGGATGAAATTACGAACAACTGTGCAATTATCATCGGCGATATCAACGATACAAAAGAAACCACCTTTGAAACGAGAAGATTCATTTTTGAAAAGATTTTCAACACGTCAAATACCAGAGAGTCAAGAAACCGTAGACACGGGCGAAGGTGAAGGTGACACCAACGACGGTAAGAATCCCGGTGGACGAAGAAAAAGACGACCTAGAAGAATACAAAAAGCACCAAGAACGGTAGTCAATCCTGACGAAAATTTTTATTACTATTGGCTGATGTTACTATCATCATGTGTCCTATACAATCTTTGGACACTTATAGTCAGACAAAGTTTACCTGAGTTGCAAGCATTGGCACCAGCAGCTTGGCTCTCCTGTGACGGTTTCACTGATTTGGTATTTTTCGTAGACGTAGGTGTACAATTTCGTACAGGTTATCTTGAGCAAGGACTGATGGTCTACAACAGTAAAAAATTAGCTGGACATTATTTGAAATCGAAATGTTTTATATTAGATCTGTTAGCACTGTTACCGCTAGATTTATTACAATTCAATCTTGGTAACAATCCAATGCTAAGGTTTCCAAGGTTCCTCAAGATCTATCGTGTTTATAATTATTATTACATGGTAGAGTCGCGTACTGTTTATCCTAATTTATGGCGTGTACTCAATCTCATCCATATATTATTAATACTCGCACATTGGTTCGGCTGCTTCTACTATCTCCTAAGCGAGGCCGAAGGATTCCAAGGTGATTGGGTCTATCCGTACAGACCGGGTGAATATGCGACCTTGACCAGGAAATATCTTGGATCTCTCTACTGGTCTACGCTAACTCTGACAACGATTGGCGACCTACCTACTCCGGAAACCAACGCCGAGTGAGTGACATATCATCTACTTCGACGATTCGTTTTTATTCTCTCCGTTCCATTTCCTAATTCTCGTGTCTTCTTTCCTTCTTGAAAGAAATGAAGCGAAAGAGAGAGAGAGAAAGGGAGAGAGAGAGAGAGAGAGAGAGAGAGAGAGAGAGGGAGGGAGAAAAACAGAGAGATAGTGTGAAAGCTGAGGATTTCTTTTCTTTAAAGTACCTTTTTATGAGGTCATCCCTTGATCTCTTGCAAATGCAGTATCTTTCTTTTTTAGATTTTATTTTTCTTCTTTATCTTAATCCACCTCATTCAATTCCAATTACTTAGAATCTAGGCGAATTACCCAATATTTCCTTTTATTCTTTTTTTTTCTCTTTTTTTTTTGTCTTTTCGAAACAATAAATTTGGAATTTCCATGTCAACGAATTTACCTTGCTCGTTTTAAACCATTTGCAAATAGAGTTTGCTATTCCAGAAATTCCCCCCTCTCTCTAATTTACTACAAAATATTATATTTTTGTATTCCCTGAGACATGTTACGATATAGTCCATTAAGCTTTAAAATATAATTAAAAATATTCGTAATTAACGTAATCTCAAAGCGTTGCCAACGGAACAAGTTGTTTTTATTTTTTAAACGAAGAGTATATTTCTAAATGGTACATCATACCTATGGTCGTATTGACGTGACACGATTTATCATAGCGTGTAGAATAATTTTTTATCTTTTCTTTCTTTTTAACTCAAATTCATGTTCTCGTAAAGTTAGTTCCATATATCATGATTATCTTGAAATTGACAAAAATATAATGGGAAATTATTATAAAAGATAGAACAAAGTACGATACTATAATAAAAGATATTAAAAATGAAATGTATTTACAAGAATTGTATATAATATTCATATATACAGAATTGCCTCAAAAGTTCATTGACTGTTAATTATACAATACGAAAAGAAAAAAAATTAAGATGGTGAGTTGAAAAGTTTTGAAAGAATTTATTAGATACTCTTTAAAAATACTCTAAAAATCATCTAAAGTGAGACTTTATTTAGGCTTACCTTGAATTATGCTTATACTTATAGGTAATATATAATATTTATATATTGAGTGTATTATGTATTATATATACAAGATTTAAATCGAACAAAGATAAAAAGTTTAAAGATAGTGCAAAGTTTTCTCGAGAAATCTTCCTCGCTTCTCTTTCTATCTCTCTCTCTCTCTCTCTCTCTCTCTTTCTCTCTTTCTCTCTCCGTCTTTCTCTCGTAATAAAACATGTACGACTAGAAGAGCGTCGTCAAAGTTATTTCTGCAAAATATTCTATGCTCCGTGGCGATAAGAAGTGGTAGGTGATAATATTTCACTACGGAACGGAAGGACATTGTAGTGACGTGTGAAAAATGTTACACGCAGAGAATATATTTGCTTTTTACGCGATAACATTCAACGAGTTTCTTCTTACCAAAGCTCGATTTTACGAAGAACGTGACGAATAAGATCTATACCGTTACGAGCTATTCCTATATTTTCCAAAAGAAAAAAGAAACGTAAATATTTTCTTTCGATATATTATTGTATATTACGATATCGAACGACCGGAAGGAATATTTCTCGTTTGATTTATTTAAAATGACGAATGAGAGTATTTTGAGGAATACAAAAATTCCGATTTAGAGAGATATTATATTCTCGTTAATTAAGGTGAGTAAATAATATTTAATCGAAACGTTAATCGAAAATAAAATAATAATCTGTAGAAAAATTGTAAACAAGTGTCATAGATTGAAATGATTTTATATTGAAATAAAAAAGATATTTTTGTGTTTGATCGTAAAATATTTTCGATTTAGCAGTCGATTACAGGAATAACTTGTTGAATGAATTTTTAATAATTTTTTGTAAAGTCATTGATTTACGAACAAAATCCCCCATAAAAAAGGAGACACGAGGTTCTCGCGTTAATGGCAATGTTATAGGTTTAACTATCCCGTTTTCTAAAGGGACAAACCTCGAGGTTCCATTGTCCCTTAAGTTAGTTTCTAGAGAATTAGTTCCTTAGGAATTAGACTCGTGAAAGCGGCTTTGTTGTTGTTGTGTTGGCAGAGTCCTTGCGGGCGGCAATCCCCGGAGCCTCGCTCGTCGCGGCCGACTGTCCCGGCTACTGCAGTTCAAGCATAACGGAGGGTATTTGTATCGTTCCTTGAACCAAAAAAAAAAAGATTGAACGAAAGAAACTAAAGAAAAACATGGGAATGAGAAAGATGAGAAAGATAACGAAGAGTGTGAAAGTACGAGTGAAAGAAATTATACCAAATCGTTCACAATAAATGCACAAAGATATATATACAAAATATTTTCATTTTATTTTGTTTTATTAATTATTACTATAAAATATAATATCATATATATATTAAAATATTTATTAAATATATATATATATAATCAGGTTTTTATTGCACAACTTACAAAGTTTTTTACAATGTCTTATCATTATTTCACTTATAATTATCTTACATTTTTGGTTTGCTTTTAACACCCCCTCGTCTACCACTAAATATCATCAGTCTTAAGCTTATACTATATTTATTAAATATAATTAATTTATAATGTATTCATATCTCGCTTAATTATTATTAATCTTGAAAATATCATTTCAAATATAATTTAATAACGATTACTCATAATTATTATAGAATAATAATATGATATTAAAATTATCGTACATGCGTATGAGTGTATTTTTAAACTTTATGAGATAATTAATTTAAAATGCAGTTATATCATTGTTATTGATTTTAATAAAAAAAGAAAGTAATTAATAAAACAAAACGACAAAAAAAAATTTATTTTCATCTAATTTAATATCTTTCGCAATTATGTGTACGCTTGGTATTAAAATGAATCAATGAAGTTGTGATAGAGTTAGAATGATAGCTTGAATGAGAGAAAAAAAGGTAATCAAATTTAGTTGAGAGTGTGAATGAAAAAAGAGTAAGGTAAGAAGTGCATATATATGTTAAAATTTAGCTTTAAAGATTATAAGAAAAATCTTCTAATAGCATTGAATGGTTGACAAATAGGAAGTTGATCCTGTATTTAATAGGATGTGCATAACAACAAATCAAGCAATACGATTAGACAATGCTCGTGGTCGTTGCGGTAGGAGAAGACAAGGGTCTAGTTAATTAATCTATGTTTGGCTATTACTAGTAAACACGCGATTAGACAATTCTATTCCGATGTATCCCCTAATTACTCACAAGGAAATACGTGAGGCGTTAATCGACTGTTCCAAGTGTTCGTCATTATTCCCTAAATTTATGGACAGTAATTGTAAATTTAATCGGATTATATTTTCCTTTAATAAAAGTAACAACTAATAAATAAATGTAAAGCCTGGATTATTCTTATTTTATTATTTTGTATTTCTTTTTTTTTTTCTTACTTTTTAACTTGGTACAAAAGAAGTTTTTCATTTAACAAAAGAGATTGAAAAATTCTGTGAAAAGTAATTTGAATAATATTACAATATATCTAGGGAAAATATATCCAACTTATCAGTAAGGATTTAGATAGTTTAAATGACATTTTAATGATTTTTTCGTTAACTCTATGATAAATCGTGTTAATAAAATTCTAAAGAATGTTTCGTTAATTCGACTTTCATAAGTATAATATTTCAACGAACGAAGATGTGTTTCCTATTTTCTAGTATCAAGTATTATCCCTAGAGAGAAATCGTCATTTAGTCGATGTACTCTATGGAAAGCTATATAACTACGCTAAGCCATGAGCTTTTTCACGAATCCCACATTCCCACAACCCTTTTCATCGTCGATCGATTAATCGAAAGGATAAAGTGCTCTCGAAGCAAACTTCGTTTTGTAACATCCAATCGATAATCTCTCTGATAGATAAACGATTTATCGCAATAGCTAACATTAAATCGTGTTAAAGATATATAACATTTAAAGATAAATAATTGTTATACTCGTATTTAGATTTGCGATAGGTGTGACAAAAAAAAATTACTTCGTAAAAAATATGAAATACGATTAAATGTCAAAATTTAAACCTTCGATTATAATCGTTCGTTTCTATATACACACACACACACACACACACACATGTGTACGTATGTAAATGTTTACGTATGTGTTCGTTCTCTCATGCATGAGGTTATTAAATATGATAGAGATCATTATTATTCCACTTATAAACGAGTTGTCCTATTCGACGTTTCATCGAACAAACGTTCTTCAATCATGCGCATTATCCCTTACGAATTATCCAAGTGATATTCACGTTGTCCAAGTAATTAGTCGTCGATGTCATGTTCAACAGGACGAACTCTAGTTTGCCAATATTAAATGCAGATTCGATGGCACATTGCTAGGGGTGATAAACTAATTCGAATATGAAAAGTTGTTCAGTCAATATATCTGTTTCTACGAACAAGAAAATGTATATAAATTCATTTCAATTATCATCGTGATAATTCTATTATTTTTCTATGTTTTGATTCGATTTAATGGAATATTTCTATTCAACGAGTTAATCATTTATTTTATCATTTGTTTTCTAGTATGAAATTGTAATTAACTGTTCAATAATTTGTTCTTAAAGTTCACAAAATTTGAATTATAATTAGAGATATATTTTTTTTTTTACATTATACAACTCGATTTGTTTAATTAATTTTTTTTTTTATTTTTTCTAAACAAGAATACGAACTTATAGTTTATTTATCATTTTTCTTCCCTTTTTTTCGTCGAATAGATTAAATTTCGTAAATAATGTTAAACGAAAATTGTTAAAGAGCTCATTTGTAGGATTTTGAAATAGATTCGTGCAATTTGAAAAAGGCAACTTTAGAAAAACCCGTGACAAGTCGATTTCGTCTGAAGTAGAGAGAACGCTAATCCTTTTGGAATTAAAATCCTGATTCCTTCGGGCAGAGAGTAGGGTATCGAAAGATGTAATGACCAGCCAGATAAATTTCTTACTTAGGAAAGAGAGAGAAAGAGAGAGAAATAGGAGAGTGGGGAGAGAAAAAAAATGAGAGACAGATTACACTAAAGTAAATGATTTCCGTCGTAAGAGAGGGAATTATTTCGATTAAACTATTTACGTTCGTTCCTTCGTGAAATGAAAGAAAATTTCTATCAAGATTTTTCTACTCCACGTTAAAAAAAGAAAATGCTTATTCCAACCACAATAAAAATTCAAGATAATAAAATTCTTCTTCGATATATCTTTCAAAAATTATTTAATTATTTAAAAATAGGAAAAAACTGTAAAAGTATCTATCTGTTTAACAACATTATCATCATTTCCACGAGAGAATTAAATACAATATATTTCTTAAAAGATCTTTTGCAATATCTGATACTCATAGATACGATTGAACGATTTCCTAGAATTTTCGAGATCACAGAAATATTCTTAATACGAATCTTAACTACATTATAAATAGATGTATACATGATCATCTTACGCTAGTCTCACTTCCTCTCTCTCTCTCTCTCTCTCTCTCTCTCTCTCTCTCTCTCTCTTTGCTTCTCTGTCCCTTTCCCTTTAACGATTTATTCCTTCTATAAATTTTCATTCATCAGATAGAACGAATTCTAAATCTGCTAGTAAATTTGGTGTATCGATCGATCTAAATTAATTTAATGTATCGTATCAAGAGTAAACGGAGTTGACGGGAAATAGGATAGAAGACGATTTCATCTTGAAATTCAAATTTGCATCTCAACTATGACGTCGAAATTCTGTTAACATTGATAAATAAGAAATAAATCTTACTAGACGGATTAGCCAATAATTATCCTGATTGATCGATAGATCGAATGAGAAGAACGACGTTTTTTACATTAATTTAATTGTAACTCGCATAATTATTTTCGAAGTAAATAATCAATATTTAAGACAAGACAGGACGTGAACTGAACAAGATCATTGCATTATAACATATTCAAAATGATCTTATCACGTTCGTACAGATCTTAGCGAAATCACACTCGCATAACTTCACCGCAGGTCAAATCGTAAACCTAATTTCTGAGTTCCGTGGACCTATAGCCTAAGGCCTCTGATTCCTTCTCAATTTCTCCGATAAACTCGATACGTTTATAAGATGACCGTCAATAACTATTTCGTCAAAATATAGTATATTAATCGTAAACTGATCTTCCTTTAGAATTATTAAAACTAAAAAGAAAAAGTAATATTTTCGGAATAAAATATTTTTCATTTGATTATTCATTAACGTGAAATGTTAATCAGGAAACGTATGGTTTTATTAGAATTTATCTAATCCGGAAACGCGAATAAATTTATAAAGAAGAATATTGTACTTCTATTTTCTCATGATAAAAAACGACATATTGTATTGATCAGAATGTTCCTTCTTTCGCGAATCTAATAATTTATTAAAACCAACAAATTGAATACAGGATTAATTCTATTTAATAAATGAAATTTGTATTAGTTTCAACTTGAAAAGAAGGAAAATGATTGTTATTTGATAAAAAAAATGAAATTGGAAAGGAATAATATTAATAATAATAATAATAATAATATAAAAATTTAGGGAAAATAAAATTTTAATTGTTTCCTTATTAACAAAGAGATGAAGAGAGATAAAGAGAGAGAGAGAGAAAGAGGAAAGAAAGTGGATCGTAGTACCGCGTCAAAGTGTGAAGCATCATCGATCTTGTATGACGTAAAGGCACGTCATCGATCAAGGGAAAATATTAAATATATTCACTTGGATGAACTTTTTCTTAACGAGAGTTCGTATGTGAATGACGCAAACGTTCGACGTATCGTATCACAGGGTTTCATTAAGTCGGAAAATACGATGATCGAATTAGCTGGATGAATAGGGTAAAGGGCAAACGGTGAGAGAACAAGATAGGACGATGTACGATATTTCTTGGTTAAAAGGAGAGAGAAAAAATGAGAAAAAAAATAATAAGAGAGAAAGAGAGAGAGAGAGAGAGAGAGAGGAAATACGCGTATTGGCTGA
Source organism: Mischocyttarus mexicanus (assembly GCA_023678845.1). Classification (NCBI taxonomy): domain Eukaryota; kingdom Metazoa; phylum Arthropoda; class Insecta; order Hymenoptera; family Vespidae; genus Mischocyttarus; species Mischocyttarus mexicanus. Next base: position 547,983 of record JACGTP010000002.1, read on the forward strand.
AAATACCGTGTCGAGGATCGCAACCGTAAAAAAATTTCTCGAGAAGGCGAGCAAAGGCAAGAAGCAGGTTCAAAAAAAAAAAGGGGGTGAATTTCGATATGTAAATGTAAATGTGAGAACGTGTCTTTTGTATCTGTGTATGCGTATGTGTATACGTGAGAGAGAAAGAGATTGAGAAAAACAGAAACAGAATGGTAAAAGAGAGTTCGAGGTCATCTAAGGAGGAAGAATTTCGTGCCGGAAGGGTGGAAAGGAAACGATACGGAAGAGAATTTTTGGTATGGAAGGAACGTGGAACAAACCAGTGAGAAAGGGATGGAAATAATAGGGAGAAAGAAGAAGTTTACATATGTGTATATGTATGTATGTATGTATGTATATATGTATGTATATATGTACGTATGTATGTATGTACGTATGTATGTATATGTATAAAAGAGCGAGGTAAAAGAAGAGTACATAAATAAAGGAAATGTGTATGTATTAGTGGGACAAAAAATAAAGTGAGAAGCTGCATCAATGGGTTTGAAAGAAATGAGAGAGTAACTGTACGGTCTATATTTGTTTGCGTGTGTATGCATGTGTAAAAGAGTGAGAGAAAGAGAAAGATAAGAATGAAGATTGCAGGAATCTATAAAAAAAAGGGAGAAAAGAAGGAAAAAAGAAAGAAAGGATATAATGAATAAAGAAATAGAGAAAGGCTCCGGCGGGGGCCGCTCGTCAAAAATCATCGAGGACATAGATCACATCCCTCTTAGACTGATTGGCTCTTTTTCTCGCTTCCTGATTCGCAGGTATGTCTTCACGATAGTCAGCTATCTGATCGGCGTCTTCATATTTGCTACGATCGTTGGACAAGTCGGGAACGTGATCACCAACAGGAACGCTAATCGATTGGAGTTCGAGAGACTGCTTGATGGTGCTAAAACTTACATGAGGCATCACAAAGTACCTGGTGAAATGAAAAGGAGGGTACTAAGATGGTACGACTACAGTTGGTCACGTGGTAGAATCCAAGGTGGCGGTGACATCAACACTGCTTTGGGTCTACTTCCTGATAAACTCAAGACAGAATTAGCGCTACACGTCAATCTTGCTGTTCTCAAGAAGGTTACCATTTTTCAGGTGAGAGATCATAAGATCTCTACATTTTATTCACACAAGTTCTTTCTTTTTATATATATATGTGTATATCCTTTGTATTTTTTCTTTTTTACCACATGTCACATTTTCTTTAATTTTCATACATTCGTCGTTGTACATTTTCTAAATCCTTATAAATTTGGATTTCATTTTTCAATTCCTTTTAATTCCACTTCCATGACTCCGTTCTTACATATACGATTGACCTAGCTTGTTGCAGTCATGCTTTGCTTCTAGCATACTCAAGTACAATACTTTCTAGATCCTCTCACAAGCATATTACATTCGAATTTAGAAAGTAAGATATTTCGAAGTAAACTATGTGGAATAATAGGGATATTTTAGAGAAAAGAAGAAAAAATAAATAAAAAAAGGTTTATACATATTCATTCTTAAGAATTGTAATTCCCCCTTATGTTTGTTTTATTAAAACAAAACGTCCGTGTTCATAGAAAATCCACTAATGATACAATTTTTTGTATTGTCTCACGTGACCTGCAACGAGGTGAAATTTACTTAATGATCCACCTCACGGCAACCTCTGATCGATACAGCTTTTGCAAAGAGTAGAGAACATTCATGTTAGAATAACTCTAAGATTCTTCTTTAGAATTCAGTCAAACCCCAAGAAACTAGACTCTATTCAACGAGCAATTCGAAATTTTCTACGATCTTTTCCAATTTCTACTTGTTATTTTATCGATGGGGTTGGAGGGGGCCAGTGGGGAATATTGACGTCTGAAACGTCGATAGAGGCGTTTTTATTCGTTGGAAAGACGAGAAGCAAAAATAAAAAAAAATAAATAAAAAGAGAAAAAGCTATGCTACCAATATATATTCGAGGATTTTCAAAGCTTCGTTCGTCGTTCTACAGAAAAGAACAATCGATCTACGAGCGATGTGAACGATCGCTTTTATGAGTAACGTTTGAAAACTTCCAACTTTATCTGCTATAAAAATCCTAAATAAAAGAAAAAGAGTTAGACTTTTTTTCCCAGTTTTATATACACGCAAGAAAGAAATCTTTCTAAAAACTTTCGACAGTTTTTTTTTTTAAACTTACAACTCCAATTGTTTCTGAATATTCATTTACAAAGATTCCTGATAAATATTTTTAATTTTTATATTTAATATTAAAACAAAATAAAAAATAATGTATGTAGAAATTATGTTCTATATCAAATTTCTATTGTAACGTAGAAATTAAACAAAAATTTTAAATGTCTCGTATATCGCAAAGTAATTTAATGATAAAATATCAATATTAAATATTTTTTATTAAACGACCGAAGAAATTGAAACACTTTGAAATGATATCGGTGAAAACAAAAGCAAAAAGAAACCAAAGAGTAATATATAAAAATAAAAGATTCTTTTTTTTATGAAATCGAATCGGAATTCATTATTATAAGTTCTTTGTAAAAAAAAGTTTGAATACCGGGATTCGCCATAAAAGCTTAGTTGACACTTGAAAGGAAGAAAAGATTTGAAAGTGGAAGAGAAAGACGAAGAGAATATAAGAGAAAGATGTGCTAAAGATAAAAAGAAAGGAAAGAAGGGAGGAAGGAAGGAAGGAAGGAAAAAGGAAAACGTTAGATCGAGATACTGGCAACGCGGGCGTCATCATGAAAATAATATCCGAAGAATTTCCATTACCGCGAAAGTGCCGCCCACTCTCGACTCCTCTTTTTCATATAGACAACCAACAATGAAATAGAAGGGATAGAAAAAGGAAAAAAATGCCAACAACAAAAAAATTGAATTGTTCTTATCGATCAAGAAGAAGAAGAATAAAGAAAGAAGAAGAAGAATAAAGAAAGAAGAAGTCACGAATGACTCCTATAACCTATGTCTCTTAAAGTTCAACCTCCTTTTTTGGTTTCATATTTTTTTTTTTTTTCATTAAATCGTGCATTTTAAATACTTACGACGTAAGAAGTTATACAGAGTTAAACTGATAGCTTCTAAAATAGCTTTACGATCCAGGAATAAATAACGAAAACAAAAAGAACGAAAGTTATTCTAAAAGATTAGAAAAATATCATTTAAAAATTTATATCCACTTTGTAAATCATTGAACTTCTACTTGTTAGATTTATTTAACGTTTAATCCTTTTATAAGCTTTCTTTTCTCATTCATGTATTCATTTAAATAACTTGTTACAAAATAAATATAATTGACTAAAATACATGTACAGTAATATAGTAATCGAGTATTTTGTACAGTATTGATTGCAAGTGTTCATAAACTTGCTTTATAATATTTATGAAAATAATAAAGAATTGATTTATCAAGAAGTTTCGAAAGAAAGTAAACGATTTGAAAAGTCATCAAGAAAATATTCAGCCCATTCTATATATCACCGTACGTTTATTCGTAAAAGATATCCAAATTCGCTTATTGGCAATTTGTCCGATATCATTCGACGAAATATCTCGAGCTAGGATATACGAGTTAAAAATTCTAACTACGTTCTATCGCAAATTTCATAAAGCTACCACGTCAAAAATTTTAAAAGCTACGTAAAATTGCTCGTGAGTCGTTTCAAAGAACGTTACTTAACTTACTTTTCTATCGTTACTAAGTTTCTTAAGAACATGTAGATTTCACCGTATCGACGGTTTTTTTCAATTTCTCTTTGCTTTATGTTTCTCATTCTTTATATTTACTTTTTACCTATCTAATTCATTTATGTTGCCAAAAAATAATATTTGATATTTTATTTAATTCTTTAAGAGTGTAAAAATCTCTCTGAATAAAATACGCTATATTTTTTCAACATATCGCGTATTCTATACGAGTAGTACCATTAATAGAATAACGTCTGTTAAACTGTTAATATGAATAAATTAAATATTGTTTATTGTCACATAAAAGAATGTGTTGAAAAATTGTTAGCCTCTACCAAAAGAGAAATATTTAATTTTACTTGTAAATAAACGTCAAGTTTGCCCGAAAAAAAAAATAAAAGAATATTTCTATGTTTTATTAAAGCTCAATTTGAATTTTTTAATTATTTGACGTAATTATCGAATGTATGATTGATCAACGTACATGTATGAGTAGAATTTTGTCTTGGAATGTAAGCTAAAACAATTCTTAAAACACATACGAGAATCCATGACTAACGTTAATAATTATTTTCATAGAATACAGAATACTTTTATCTTTGGACAAAAACTTTCGTCACACACAAATATGCGTTCATAGTACTCAAAGAATTAAAGTTGAAATACATGAAAAAAAAAAAAAAACAAATATGAAAAAGAATTTATTAAGCCGTAATTGGACAGATTTTTATGTCACTTTTAATTATGACTTTGTACATTTTAATAAGGTCTTGTCACATTTCTTAATGACCTTTAATTAAATATACCCTGCAAATATTTATACTAACGTATTAAATGTGAGAAACCTGACTGATATTCAAATAATTGCAACCTTTTCTATGTTCCTTCTTGTTTCATTTGTTTCTTTATTTTATCATCTTCTAATTAAAATTTTGATTTTTTTTTTATTACAGATAATTTGGTTAATATATTCAATCGTTCAACAAAATGAAAAATAGAAAGAATAAAAAAAGAAAAAACATGGTACTGTTTCAGGAATGTCAACCAGAATTTTTGCACGACCTCGTGTTAAAAATGAAAGCCTACATCTTTACACCCGGTGATTCTATATGCCGTAAGGGTGAAGTAGCTAGAGAGATGTTCATAATAGCGGACGGTATACTCGAGGTAATCAGTGAAACTGGAAGAGTTCTTACAACGATGAAAGCTGGTGACTTTTTTGGTGAAATCGGCATACTCAATCTCGACGGATTAAATAAGTGAGTTATCATATAAATATGTTAATGTCTAAAAAAATTATATTTATCTGCAGATGTAATTTTTATTGAAAAATAAACAAAGAAATAATTTCTAATTAATTTTAAGAAAACCAATTTTTTGTTCCCAACATATCTATAGAAATGATTTTAAAGAGATATATCATACTGTTATGTCATATATAGTAAAAATAAGAACGTTAAAAATTTCAGACGAACAGCTGACGTCCGTTCGGTCGGATATTCCGAATTATTCAGCCTATCGCGGGAGGACGTTCTCGCAGCAATGAAAGATTATCCGGAGGCACAAGAAATTTTACAAAATCTTGGAAGGAAACGTTTGATGGAAGCACAGAGAGTAGCACGTGCATCGCGAAGTCCAACGTCACCAGGACACGACTCGTCGGACAACAGTACTGGTAAAAGAATTGTCAAGAAATTAAAGAGCGACGTGAAGGTTTGGAAGAACGTTTTAAGGAAAAGTAAACGTAATACAAGACCAGAAGAGAGTCTAGAATTGCAACCGTTGACATCAAAAGCACCGTTCAGTACAATGAAGAGACAACGACATAAGGCAGAAGATGTGCAAGAACCAGTGATAGCAAACACGACGCAAGAGCCACCTGTATCACCTCTAGGTGCTGGACTACCTCTTCTCTCAAGACTGAAATTACTTAAAGAGAAAGAAGAACGAGAGGAGAGACGTAATCTAATGGAGACTCAAGTACACGCGTCTGAACAACAGCCACCACTGACTGAAGCACTTGTTCCAACCAATCCTAATTTATCATTCACTCAAAGAGTACTTCTGCTAAAAGCTAAAAACGAACAAGAGGCACAAGTTCAAGCAGAAAAGGAATCCACGAGGAAGGAGCTTTTAATATCGAAGAATGCATTTGTTTCTATAAATATTTCAGAGGATGCGAAAGAAATGCAACAACAAAAAATTGTCGAGAAAATTTCTATTCCAAAAGTTTCATCATTCTTAGAGAAAAGACAGGAAACGCAATCTTTGAATACCATTGCGGTAATACCAAAAAATTCGCCCACCGTTGCCGCATCGATCGAAAATGTATCAACAACTAACAACATTGTTGTCTCTAACGGTGCTAGCAATGCTAAGAAACCTTGGGCTATGCTCAAAGATGCTTCCTTGACTACCACAACTTCTTTGATGTCGTCTTCTACGTTAAAGTACAGCTCACCTCAAAGAAGCTCACCAATTAAAAGACCACGAACGAAACAACAACAAAGTCTTGCTCATCTAAGGCAACAAACTAAGATGTACGCTTCCGTCGACGATCTGTCGCCTGAATACTGTGGCCTACCATTCGTTAAGAAGCTCAAAATATTAAATGAAAGGCAAAAACTTGCGGAACTTGAAAAGGCGGTGAGAAGTTCTAGTTTGGACTGTGGTGAAAATTCTGATTTAACTACTTTCGATGGAAATCTAACTCGTAGTCATTCTGAAGCCTGTGCTATTGAATACGTGAGAAAACTGGCTAAACTCAATCAAGTACGGGTATGTAATATTTGAATAAATTTTAAAATATAACCTCCCCCCCTCCTTCCCAAATCTTTTGTCGAAAATATTTAACGCTAGAACTATCGATACATTTTTAATTTAAAAAAAAGCGACTATCATAATTTTTGTTCAAAATTTTGATAATTTTTGAAAGAAGAAATCTAAAATCCGTTACTTGAACTACTTTAAAAGTTCTAGTGTTAAATAAAAGAATTCTTGTAAAGCTTCATAAACAAGTGAGATGTTTTGAAAATGAAAACAGGGTCGAAAGAGTCCATCTTCACCAGTTGAACAATTGTCGCCAGAAAACGAAACACTAGAAAGGCGAGATTTAAAGAGCATCTTAAAGAAACTCTCAGCTGGTAGTAGAACAGTTAGTTCGGATACTTCAGCAACTAGTATACCTAAACGCGAAGCTGCTACTGCTGAGTTAAGAAGATTAATGAGAGCACAAACGATCGAGGGATATGCTGCTAGACATACAAAATTATCAAAAAGTGTAACCTTTAATAAATATACGTTACAAAGCCCACCGTCCGAGCAAAGCCCAGGAAGTTATCCTTTCGGGGATCAGTCGTCTGAAACTCAGGAACAGGCCTCGCTGTCACCGCCCAATAAAATATCTTTCCGTCCTCTGGGCAGTGGGGATCTTCTGCAAATGACAACTAGGCGACGAAAAGACGAGTATCTTGGAGAATTCGTGTCTGACATTCGAGATGTTATACAAACACGTTTAGTAAGTATATTTTGTTTAAATCATTTTTTTGTCTATTTTATTTTTGAACAATTTATATACAATTGTCGAATATTTATGTGAATTAATTATTCGTTTTTGTTTTTTTTAGGAAGACGTTCAAAGTAAATTCGTGTTACTGGAATTAGAGATTCATAAGCGTGACTTATTAATATCCCAACTACAAGGAAGGATACAAGAATTGGAAGAAAATGAAAGAAGAAAAAATGACGAAGCAGTTAATGGTGTTGGAGATGACAGTACAGAACACGATGCTTCATTTGTAGAAGATTTAGATGACGATAATGAGGAAAAGGATGACGATGACGACAACGACGACAACGACGACGACGACGATGACGATCACGACGACGATGACGACGACGATGACGATGACGACGACGACAACGACGACGACGACGACGACGACGACAATGACAACGACGACGACAATGACAACGACGACGACGATGATGGGGAGGATCATCCTTTTATGAGAGATGGTTCGGTGGATACCGTTTTAACAGCCCGTTCTCAAGCTTATGGACGACCTTCGCCAACTGGCGAATCCTTGCACAATAGAAAATCCTGGGAAGAACATTCCGAAGAAGAAACTTTAGAATTACAGGAACTACCAAGATCTATAGTTCCACAAAGTTTGTGGAGAGACGATGTAGTAATAGATTTGGAATCCAATAGCGAATCCGAAAATGACGAAGGTGATGGTGTTGCTCGAGGAGGTAGCGATATCGACGATGAAGATATCAGAAGTGAATGTGCCAAGGATTGGGAAACTGCGATGCTTGCTAAAGAGCTCGAGGCAAGACAGAGAAGTAGCGAAAACGCTAGCCCAGGTTCCTAGCGTATTAACGAAGTCTTAGAAGTATTCTATTATTTAACGAATACAATGCGAACCGAAAATTGGAGAAGTCCAACGGCTGGTAGCGCAGCTTTTTGTGAAAGCGATTGCCCTTACTTGCAGTTAGACTTTGATAGTTTGACTAGTCGTAGGGAGACTATGATGTAGTTCTCCTTGATCGAGTTCCAGGTTAAGAATAACGTGTATGTGTAAGGAGAGAAAAAAAAAGAAAGAAAGAGAGAAAGAGAGAGAGAAAGGAACATAGAGGAGTGAGAGAGGTGGAATTGCAGGATAGTCGCTCGTTTTCTACAGAAAGGATTCTAATTTTCAATGTGAATCCAAAAGTACGTACAACTTTCGTGAACACACAATGTTTTTATCTTTTCTATCTATTTTCAGATTATAAATTTCAATCTTTAATTGTATACGTGTTACTCTTCTTTTAGTTTTTATTCTTTTCTTTTTGTTTTTTACAAGCAATCATAACACGTCTCTTCTTTTTTCTAATTTCATTGAAAATTTATTTGAAAATCCTTCTCTTGCAAATTCAAATTGTCACTTTCGAAGAAATTACACGTAGCGATTATCAATTATTAAGAAAATTATATTATTCTCCAGCCAAGGATTACTTCAAATGGTCGTTCATCATTACTATGAGTCTTTAAGGTACTTAAACTCGATCTCAATATTAATTAATAATTCATTGTTTTTGATTTTATTTGAAAGTAGAAACAAAAAATAATCGATAAAATTTTATATATTTACCGAAGGAAATGTTCTTTGAAAGCTATTGGAAATTACGGATTATTAGCGTTCAAATATTTTTCTAGTATCTTTATTTCAATCGTACAAATAGTCGATTAGATTCATCGATTTATGGTAAAGGAAAATTAAAAATTACGATAAATAATTAATAATTAATCATCACTCGGATCTCATAATAAAAAAAAAATTAAAAATTAAAAATTAAATAGCGTTGAGAATACTTTTGTCAATTTTTACGTTTATATGATGCCAAAATGATTTGATCAGATTTTTCGTTCTCGTTTACGATGAAACATTTTAAAAGTTGCACCAGAAATGAATAGATCTATTCGATAACTACGATGCAATGTTTTAAATAATTTAAAAAGAAACAAAAAATAAACAAAAAAAAGATACACGTTTATGTGTAATACATAATATCAATACATTGTACGCGATTCACAAGCAAAATGACAAATACTTTAAGTATATCAACCAGACCAAGCTCAATATTTCTAGATTCTTTACAAGATACATCTCTATTAAGTGACAAAGGACTATTAAGTAAGAGAAAGAAACTATTAAGATATTGTAAATATTAGCCTATAATTTATTTATCTATGAATGAGAGAGAAGAGCGAATGTACGAGTAGGATAGAATTTAAAAAAAGAAATAAGAAACGAATAAAAAGAATATAAAAAAGAAAAAATACACAGCATATAGAAGAGAAAAATGCAAGGATATGAGCATCTCTGTGTGAGAATGATACGTCAAATTCAGGGGATTGTGAATGAGCATTTTAGATGCTAATATGTACCTACTACAAAAACAAAAAGAATATACAATAAAGTAAACAAAGTTTTCAAAGTCTCGCAATTTTTTACATTACCTATAAAAACAATTATTCGTAAAACTAATATTTGAATTAATAGTTAATATTCTAATATAACTACGGCAAAATGAAAAATTTTAAAAAATAAAATATATATATATATATATATATATATATATATATATATACGTATAGATAAAAAGAAATATTTAGTTGCTCGTTTAGAGTTGTAAAAAAAAATTAAAACTTGCCGCTACTGATGCAACACTTAAACATTAACTTTTAATAAACTCCGCGAGAGTGCACCGCTTGCATATCCAACCGAAGTGACGTTTCGTTTGACACGTCACGCACACGCCAACCTTATAACGTTATTGCGCATGCGTCGAGGTTTTCCTTTTAACAGAAGGTTAATAGTTTTCGTACGAACATCATCCGAGTGTCAAATATTTGTTTTCTATTAAAAAATCATTGAAAATGTCTGGAAAATCAAAAGCTTTTACCAAAGAAGAAGAACTTTTACTTCAGGATTTTTCTCGAAACGTTTCTACTAAATCTTCGGCATTATTTTATGGCAATGCACTTATAGTTTCTGCTATACCAATTTGTAAGTATATAATCATTTTCTACAATATTCTTATCATTATTTAATGTTATATTTTAATGAATTGAAATTGTACTTTTTATTAAGTTGATATTATTTCATGATTTTACGTTTTATTATAGGAATTTATTATAGTAGAAATATTTAAGAAAATTAACCTCAAATTTTATTTTCATTATTTTACACTTATTTTATTTTAATCATTCAATCTAATCGATTATTTATTTATTACAGGGCTATTCTGGAGGATTCATATGATCGATCTATACGCCAATTTGATCTCTTTCGTATTCGTCACTTTGATAAGCACTTATACTCTTGCTCTTGCTTATAAGAATACCAAATTCATTCTCAAACACAAAGTATGTTTAAATTGTAAAATTATGTATTTTTATGAATTTTAAATTCCTTTATGTATTAAAATTATATTTTTATTAATTGTAAATTTTCTTGTACTAAAATCATATATTTATTAAAAAGATTGCGGTAAAAAGAGAAGATGCAGTTACGAAGGAAATGAATCGCAAGCTTGCTGAAGATAAGAAAATGAGTAAAAAGGAAAAGGATGAAAGGTATGAATTAGTTTATAATTCTATATCAAGTGTTATTATTCCTAATAAAATTAATGCATTATTATTTATTGTTTTTTTTTCTTTTTCAGAATTTTATGGAAGAAAAATGAAGTCGCCGATTATGAAGCAACAACCTTTTCTATTTTCTACAACAACGCTTTATTCCTTGCCTTTGTTATAGTGTCTTCGTTTTATGTCCTAAGAACATTTTCTCCAGCTGTAAATTATATACTTTCCGTTGGCGTAACTAGTTCATTGTTAGCATTGTTATCTACAGGTTCTCAATAATAATAATAATAATAAATCAATAATTCTACAACATTCGTTTGCTTTATAAAATATATCACCTATTTTATAAAATCTTTTTTATATAAAAACTATTGTGCATAGGTAATAAACGTTATTATCAATAAATAAATCATAAAACAATGAATGAATTAAATTGAGATAAATGGAATGAAAATATAGAATTCGATTTGAATAATGAGAAATATTTTTTAATCGTGATAAAATTCTTGTAAATATAAGAATCATCTTTAGTAATTAGAACTTTAACAACTTACGTATCCGTACACGACGATTATCCATAGTCATGAAATAATTTTAAATGACGAAGTAAGCCTTCTTTCTTTTCGAAAAAATCGTACTATGTTATATGTACATATATACGTATGGGCCAACGTAGACCAGTCTAAAGTGAAGTTTTATACGTCTCCCATTTAAAATGGGCATATAGCCAATAAGTTATCGACCAACGGAATAAAGTCTGGACACGTATGCTTTCGTTTAAATCGTAAGCCCAATGTTTACCCGTTTGTGATAAAAATACTAAAAATGTTTGACGCGCAACTGTACTCTATTTCTTACGATAAAAAATAACAAAATAAAAATTTGTTTATAACAACGTATTTATTTATTTAATAATTGGTCTTGATTATTTCTAGAAAAAAGAAAATATAATTATGTCTCATTTAAATTAATATCGTTTGTGATAATTTTTTGACATCTAGCTCTGTAATTTACTTTTTCCGATAAAACTAAATAAACGTTTACTCATTACAAATTTACTTCTTTCAAAATTGACTTTTCAATTAGACCTTAAAAAGAGAGAATATAATAATATTAATTTAAATAAGTAATCCAAGCGAGTACGATGTGTCCATCATTAGTGTAAATTAAAGATTATAAATCAAGAAATTTCTCGTCTTTCAGTAAAGTATTCGCATTGCTTACGAATCTGACAGGAATAAATCTCAGTTAGTTGGCTCGACTATATTGCCATGTCAAGTCTTCTCACGCAATCTTGGGAAATCCATTTGCATAAACTTTCAAAATGCTATAGCTTATTATAAGATGGATGGACGATAAAATGGTAACTTGAAACACTTGGCCAAGTATCAGTTTCAAAGTAGTCACGTGACGTATCAAGGATATTCTTCAATATTTTCTACTATCATTGTAGTCGATTTCATTTCATTTCTATAACATTAATGAATCTTTTCACCATACTAATGAATCATTTTTTTAGGATACGCGTACTCTATCTACGATGTCATTAAGAAATATACACCTTGGAAATTGTCCAAATGCATTGATTCAACTTCGTTAAATGTACAATTTACGAATGAACAATTTGTTTGTTTTGTTGTTTATCACACATTCATAAATCATTGGACCATTTCGAATCAACAACGGCGTACGTAAACATATTACGAATTTACTCTGCCATGTTTTAGATATTTAAGATACAGTCAAAGCTTACATACAATTCGATTTAGTCAATGAGAAAATAGAAAATTTACTGAATTAAAATCAGTATTATTCGAAAATAGTTCTTATTAATGATTTAAACATTAACAAGGTGATAGATAAAATTCTATATGCAATATCTTATTCTAACACGCTAGTAAACATCTCAAACAATCTTTTCTTCGCATCGTTACAATGACGGTATTGTGAAAATGATTCGGAATAAGACTACCTGGCAAAGAATCCTAAAGTAAATCCTGGCAAAACAAGCTAACAGGAAAATCTTTCCTATATTTGAAAACAGCACGGCGCCTGCTTTGTTCCACGTTCAGGCATAATATGTACTTGAGCAATGTCGAAAAACAACGGTCATCTTATCTATTTTTACAAACATTTCTTACAAGAATGAGACCGCACAATTTCTACGTTTTCAAATCGCAACATCGAATTGTAAAAAATTATTTAAAAAATAAAAAAGAAAAAGAAAAAACGATTAGGAAAAAGAATAAAGTAAATATTCCCATAAACGATCGTATAATTGAAAAAAATATTTGTCTTTCCTCCGAGTAAAAAACTCTAGCATCGATTCGAACTCGATTGCATTCTTCCTCCTCAACCCCGGGCACCATATACAATTTCTACATTTTACTGTCGCTTACACTGTGAACTAGAGAAATTCAGATTCTCTATTTTCGTAACAACAAATATTTTATCTGATTTCCAATAAAAGCAATTTTGTACTTCTTACAAAAAATTATGGTCATCCGTAATGTTATCGTAAAAAATACAATTTAAAAGAAAAAAAAAAACTAACAGAAGAAGGAACAGATTTCAATCGTTCATTCATTTATTCGTACCGTTCATTGATTCTTTTAAAAAGAAGAATAAGGAAAAAAAGCTTGAATTACAATTCGACTTTTAAAATAAAAAAAAAATTAAACTTGACGAAAGTTGACGAAAGTAACAAAATAAGAAGAAGAAGAAGAAACACAAAATTTTTCTTCGAATGAGAATAAAAAAGAAATGAGAAAAAATAGAAAAATAAAAATAAAAAAAAATAATAATAATAACAAAGATAAAGAAAAAAAAGAGAGAGAGAGAGAGAGAGGAGAGTCCTGGAAACGAGGAGAAAAATGCCAAGTGGTCGTATCAGATCCCCGAAATAGAGCAAGCGCCCTTCCGAAAGCTTTAAGGCCCCCCACAAAAGAGAGAAACTTTTGATTGGTTGGAAGTTGCGGGGCGCGGTCCGGAACCGGTACGCAACCGCTATATCGGATCATTCGAATATTACCGCGGCAATTCTCGCCACTCTTGACAGTGTTCGTTAAGCTTTAAGCTCGTCAGCTAGGCTCGAGTCGATTATAAATAAGATATTTTAAATTAAAAAGAAAAAAAAAAAAACAACAACATACATACATCTCTCGACTTTTTGGGATTACATAGTTTTTTATATTTTTATTTTATCTCTTTTGTTGAATTTTGTTTTTTTTTTTTTTTTTTTTTTTTTTTTTCTTCAATTTTTATCATAACTATTACTATCGTCTCAATCCGATTCGATCCGATCCGATCTATCTCGACTGTTTTTCTCGTAACGAGATTGTTCGTATACACGAAGAATAAAAAAATATAAAAAACAAAATCACTTTCGTATAAATTAATATCGATTTTTTTTTAAATCGTATATTAATAATAATAATAATAATAATAATAATAATAATTCTTCAAACGTTCCATATTATAATCGAGTGACCGTAAATCCAAGCGTTCGATCAATATTACTGATTGTGTCGATCTTCTGTAATATCGAGCCTGATATATACGTATAGACGTCTATATATAAATAAATATATATATATATATATATATATATATATATATATATATACATAATATATAAATATTATATATATATATATATATATTTATATACGAGATATATATATAAAAAAATATCCACGTCGCCATCATGGTATGTTCAATTGATGATATCGTAAGTCGTCGCCCTGGTAACATACACGTTTTCCTATTGTCTCTATCTTTACTATCTTTTATTTATTATATTATTTAATTTTGTACTTGATCTACCTCTCTCTCTTTCTTTCTTTTTCTCTCTCTTACTCTCTCACTCTCTCTTTCTTTTTATCTCTTATATAATTTATTCTATTTTCTACGTATACATGCAAAAAAGAAAAAAAAAGAAGCCACTTTTTCGTATACCTAATGACTATGTTTCTTTTATCTATTTCTAATTTCTTTTTTCAATTACTATTGGCATGTTTGTTCTCAAGCAATTTGTATTACGTGTTCATTTATCCGATTGGGTTTTTATTATTTCGTGTCCAGTGTTATTTACTTTATAATATTTCTTCTAAAAAAGCTCTATCTATCTTTCTAGTGCACGAATTCGTGAATGAAAATAAAAAATAAATATCATTATATCCACGAAATATCCAGTGAATGTGCCCAATGAGTAAAAAATAAGGAGATATTTCGTAAAAAAAAGAAACGCGGGAATTTGTTCAGAAGTAAGAAATGATGAAGCATGTTCGGGAGGTGCGAGGTCCTGGAAACGTGATTGTTTCTTAGGCGAATTTTTTCGAAGACGTTTCTCCGATCACGATTGTGCCAAATACTTTACTTTGGATTTTTATAAATATTTGCTTAATATAAATAAATAAAAAAGACAAGTAAAATAAATAATAGAAGGAAAGAGATAAATCGTACGATCGGGGAAACGGCATCGAAAATCGATTATATTCCACAATTTTAATCGATTAATCGTCCGAATAATCCCACGACGCAACAAATTGTTCATTATTTAAAAAACTCTCGAAAGTGTTAGATTTAATCCAATATCGTCGTGATTTGTGAAAAAAGAACTCGGCCAAAATTTTACACGAATTTTGGAAAAAAAAAAGATAAAAATATACCGTGTTTCGTAACAATGCACGCAATGAACATAACAAATTATTGTATTGAACGTAATAAATTGTGATTGATTGCATAACATTATTAATAATAATAATTATTATTATTATAATTATAGTTATAATATAAAAGAAAGGAAAGCAACAAAATTCAAGTAAACTCAAAGTAGTTGTCCTAATTAATTATAAACACATCGTTGTTGCACCTCGCATAATTTTGTTGCATTTCGTGGCGAGACGACGACGATGATCAATAATCGATTACATTTCTGATCGTTCGATATGGTGTTTTTTTTCTTATTTTACAGGCCGACGAGTTGCCAGCGGAACAAATTGCTGGTACGTAAATAATTCATTATCTTTTCTATTTTTCTCTCTTTTTTCTTTTTTTTTTATTACTAATAAATATCTTACGTTGATATCTACGAATTATCTTACGAAATATCTTACGACGATCTTAAGAGATCGTCCGTTGAAGAAAAAGCATGGTTCGTTTTACGATCGAGTCTCGGATGACAACGTACCGGAAAATGTATCATTTTATTTTCAGTGTGGCAGACTATATTTAGTCGCTTCTCTTCTCTACCCTTCGGTCTCGTATTCTCCCTTTTCTCCTTCTGCTTGTATTCAGCCTTAACTAACTAACTGTAAATACTTTTTAATAGCGTTTCATTTACCACAATGCAGTTGATAAAATATTCATTTCACCGCTGTAATTGAATTTTTATTTTTTGCATTTTATCTTAATCGAAAAGACATTATACTGTCAAAATTATAATATATAACTTGTGGTAGCCAAAATAAATGATATAGGTCTTCCCCAGAAAAAAAAAAAAAAAAAAAAGTCGATAACACTTTGAAGCAATGCAAATTTGTTGGGGGTTAAAACAAACGTTAAAAAATTCAAGAAAAAAATCATAATCCGATTGGATTTTTTTAACAAATCAAAAAGAAACGAGACAAAATCAGATCTTTTAGAATTATTCTGTAATCATTTTTATCAATTATATTTCAGAAAAAAAAATAATTTATTAAAAAAAAAATGAACTATTCTATTTATTTATACAGTATTAAATAATATCAAACTTTCTCAAAGATAAAATCACAAATATTAAACGTCCTCTCTATTCCGTTTTAGTTACATTTTAATTTTCACATTTAAAATGAACAAAGGTTTTTTTTTTTATAATAATATGAAATATAAAAAGAAGAATTAAATGATCAACCGGAATTAAACGAATTTAATCGAGAGATAAAGTCTAGTAACATAATACGTTTCATATTTTTGTCTTGTAAAGTTAAAAACGTGTTCAACGGTGTTGAACTACTGCCGCAGAAGTTTGGTTTAGCATCATTTCAAAGGCTAAAAATGAACGCACGTGACTCGTAAGAAGTTGAAAGGCAGTAAACGTTAGGAAACTAGAGGATTTCTAAATCGGCTCGTAAGGTCCCTTCTTCTTCCATTCGTTAAAGTTCATCCTGTTAACGTTGCTAACGCGCCTCGACAAAGGTACTCGAGTTTATTTGAGCTTCGATTCGATTGGGAGCAGCTGCTGGGTGTACCTAAGTATAGCTTGCATGGTGCTCTTCTCTCTCTCATTCTCTCTTTTTATTTTTCTTTATTTCTTTCTCTCTCATTCGTTTAGAAGATATCGCATGACGACCAATCAGTCAGCCGTTGTTCGTTCGAATCCAATCGGATTGATAAAAATAACTTTATAATCCTCCTTTTCAACTCTCGGTGTGAAATAAAAATAAAAAAATTATCCCAGAATCTCATAACTTCGGCAGGGCAAGATAACGATAATCTCTCGAAATTATTCTGCCAGATATACTCTAATCAAATTGTTTCCTTCTGTTCTATTCAAATTTTGTTTATCTTTTATTCTCTCTTTCTCTTTTTCATTGGGATATCTTTGAAAAAGAAAATTAAAAACAAAAGTCTATAGAAAACGGTCAAAGGATAAAGAAGTCGTAAACTTATAGTTCTATAATAATTTTGTTTTTAGAAATAAGGACAGTATGTAGTTACTTTCGTTTGT
Source organism: Mischocyttarus mexicanus (assembly GCA_023678845.1). NCBI lineage: Eukaryota > Metazoa > Arthropoda > Insecta > Hymenoptera > Vespidae > Mischocyttarus > Mischocyttarus mexicanus. The sequence continues at coordinate 565,541 of JACGTP010000002.1, forward strand.
TTACGAACGATAAATTACATTGCTTGTGTTGCCGCATACTTCGAAATTCTCTTCTTCTACACTGCCAAAATCATAAAAAATCAACTAAACGCGGTTTAAATAGATATTTATTATCCATAAAAACATTTCATTAATATGATAGAAATTGCGTAACATTCGTTATTAATTTTATCGATTTTAACAATTGGGAAATAGGTCGTGTGATGTTTTTGCAAATACAAAAAGTAAAAGAAAAAAAAAAAGAGAAAAAGTAATTGTTGATTTTATAGTTGTTAAAAAAGGCCTAAAGTTCTCTTCTTCCTCTTCTTCTCTCTTTCTCGAGACAGTAGTAAATAAACGATGTAAACGACTATGAGCGATGATACAGAAAGCCAAATAAGCTCCGAGCCAAAATCGCGAGGGTAAAGAAGGGCATTAACATCGAATCTAAATTTGAATCTCAAGCGATGGCGAACTGCGTCAACATTTAGAATCTGCGAGCTTTTAACTTGAAGACGAAAACGAAAACGAGAAAGAAAGATGGATAGATAGAAAGAGAAAGAGAAAGATAAAGAGAGAGAGATGGAAGAAAAATGAAATACATTTCTATAACAAATCCAACGAATTTTTCTTATTCAAACAAAAACAAAAGAACAAAAAAATTGTTTAAATCAAATTTTCATCTGTTTTCAGTCCTTCGCAAAGCTTTCGACAGCTTCGATAGAGAAAAAAGTGGCAGCATTCCCACCGACATGGTGGCTGATATACTTCGACTTATGGGACAACCATTCAACAAGAAAATTCTCGATGAACTTATAGAAGAAGTTGATGCTGATAGTGAGTAATAATATACCTGTTACGATATACTAGTTTATAAATTTTATTTTATTATATAATTTTTAACGCGGTAGTCAGGGATAGCTCAAGTGGTAGAGTTATCTGCTCACTCTTGGGGAGACTACTTAAATCTTCACTGAATCGAGTCCCGTTGAAGGGATTCATTCGCCTCTCTCAAAGTAATACTGGGAGAAGCTTCAAAGAAAGATTTTTCCCAGAGGGTTTAAATTGTTATTCCCTACTCCATCAAATTGGTATTGGTAGGATGCTAACGAAGAGGTATAGAAGGGTTAAATACGATTAGAGAAGACTTTATTGTCTCCAGCAATCGATAAAAAAGGAGGACTGTTCTAAAAAAGAAAAAAGAAAAAAGAAATATAATTTTCAATGCACCCGTATTATCCAGTTGACCAATAAATATAACGATATGTCGAAATTGTTATTAATTTATATTTGAATAATAATATTAGTATATTATTATTTATTTAAATAATTTAACAAACACTATTGTGTTTTGTATTAAATAATTAATAAACATAATTAGTAAACAATTTCGAAAAAAAAAATAAAAAAAGGATTAAAAAAAACATATATCGAACCTATTGACTTTCAGAATCAGGACGTTTGGAATTCGAAGAGTTCGTCACCTTGGCCGCGAAATTCATCGTTGAGGAAGATGCTGAAGCACTCGAGAAAGAACTTCGAGAAGCTTTTAGGCTTTACGACAAGGAAGGTAAGTGCATATAAAAGAAAATAAATGTTTCATTTAAATGATATATTTTATATATCAATTTTTTTTATTACAAAATATATTTAATCATTCATGAATTAGCGATGACGATATGATCGTGTCAAAAAGATTTACGTTACATATCATGAAAACGATCTATGCGTCGTAATACCTCGGATGATCCCGTTGGTTTTCGTTTTTCCTTGGAGATCGGCCAAGTCATAAGAAATAAGATGAGATAAGAGGGGGTTTAAAGGGGTGATAGAGAAGAAGAACGTAAAGTTAGATAAATAGATAGAGACGTTAGAGATAGGAAGAAGAAATTCGCGGGAATTTAACGAGAAACGAAATGGAACACGGACAGGAATAGCTTAACCACGGTATTAGAAAATCTACAAAACTTAGAAGATCTAAGTTTTAGAAAATATCCGATCAAACTCAAATGAACAAATTTCAATTAAAATTATAGCTCTCAAAATAAATGTTAATATATTATATTGAATATATATATATATGAATGATTTTTTTTCTTTTTTGTAACAGGTAACGGATACATCCCAACAACTTGCTTGCGTGAAATCTTAAGAGAACTCGATGATCAATTAACGGATGAGGAATTGGATATCATGATCGAAGAAATTGATTCTGATGGTTCCGGAACCGTAGATTTCGATGGTACGTATGATCATAATATATACTGCTTAATTAACAAGAAATTTAGTTTACTATAATATACATTTGGCAAGTATCGATTATTGGAGAAATTTTTCGAAATTGTGGAATTTTTTAAAATGACGAAAGTCTGTACATATATTACTATTCCACGTTCAGTATCAAGGACTTGGCATTAATCTTCTTTTTCATATTTTCTTATACGCAATAACAGCTGCATAAAGTTATTTATTATCTTGCTAAAAGTTTTCACGATATAACATACACATATATATATATATAAATATATGGTGTATATTGTTTTTAAATAAATATTATTCTCTAAACAAATGTTACTTTTATGTTTCAGAATTTATGGAAATGATGACAGGAGAATAATTTCAATCAAAGTATCCGGTAGCGTATGCTGCCGTGAATTTTTTGTTTTCTTTTTCTTTACAAAAAAAAAAAAAATAAAATAAAAAATAAATTAAAAAAAAATAAAATAAAATAACGCCATCGCGTTTATCATACGAAGCTATAAACAATTACTCGCGTATATATATAAACGTTCTATGGAGTAAATGTGAAACACACATAGAGTGTTAAATCATAATAATATTTTAGAGACGGAAGTCGTAAGGAGAACCCTGCTGCTATAATTCATACACCGTGCGTTACGCGCGTGCATGTTTTATTTGCAATAGATTTACATACATTTTGTGCGTTTGATTACATAACTGACGTCATGTCTGCTATATTTTCCATAAACAGTATTTATTGTTGTTAATAAAAACACATTGAGAAAAAATTCGTGCAATATTGTTTATCTTTTATTCCTAAAATTTGAAAAAAAGGATAGGATTTTAAATAGATAAATAGATAAATAGATAGAATATATATCTCCTAAACTTTTTTATTCATTCAACATTTTGATGTTAATTATAATATCATTAGCAGCATCTCTTTAGTTGCAATAGTTTCGCTTAATTTAAACTTTTCTAATAGTTATGTAAACATAATGTACTACTATACTATTAAAAAAATATAGTTACTAGCGATAGACTAGGAGATTCGATAATTGCAAGTGGCACAGAGAAGTATCCACGAAAACTTGCATTTTAAATGTTCAATTTTATTGAAATAGATTTCGCCAAAGAATATAGCACGCAAAAATAAGAAACGCGATGATAAAAGTTCTATTCCAATAAATATATAATATATAATCTTCGACTAGATTACGCTTAACACGAAGATATATAACTATATTAGACTAAATTGTTTCTTTTTTCTATTTTTTCTTAATATCATTAAAAGTTTCAAAAATGCAACAAATTCATAAATAAACTTTTCCGATATAGGATCATTATAATATCTAATTATTTTAAATTATTTAAACTCATATTAAATATAAAAGGGTAAATAGGACGATAATATATAGTCATGGTCCTCGTATTTGGAATGAGAAATTTCTCTCGAATAACACTAAACGTATGATATATACGTAGTATACTTAGATACACGCGTACGATAATTTTCTTCATTTTGGTAACATGTAATCATCACATATCTGTCACTATTAGCAGGTAACACTGTTCCTACCAAGAGTATAGAGCTAAGAAAAGATATTAACTTGGCGAATAGAATATCTTATCAAGATTATTGCATGTAATGTGCATTTAGTTATAGATATAGTGGTTTTTTTTCTTTTCTTTTTTTTGATTTTTTAGAGCAAAAAAAATATATAATATATGTATATTAGAAGGCAAGTTATAAAAAATAAGGAAGATTTTTCACCGGAAAGTCGAGTATATATATATATATATCTCCTTAATTCTACTTTCAAGTTTTGTGCTTTATACCAGAGTTTGTAAATCATCTTCCTCCAAGTCTTTATTATCGGAGGATAAAAGTAAAGGTCACATTTTAAACAAATGTGGAAACTCGTTACTGATTTCACGTACCAATTGTTGGTCCTCTTGACTCTCAGGCGTTTCTTCGCAAAATATCCTATGTTTTAAAAATAACAAACATAATATAGATTATTCGTGGTATATATTAAACCTTTTATTTACCTTGTAAAACATTTTAAAAGATCTTCCGATTGATGCCGATGTTCATTATAACTTGAAGTACGTAATACTCTACGACACAGTTCTAAATATTGTCTTCGCTATATAACATTAATTTATTATTTAGAAAATTTCAATATAAATACTGTATTATGTACTTTAAAATGATCTTTACCTTATCGCCAGGATACATATCAAATAGTTGTCTCAAAATAATTTCAATTAAGACTTTCACATCGTTAGTATAGAAAAGACTTGCTGTATAATCGTTATTAAACAAATCGATAAACAATTTCAATACAGAATGAGGAGGCTGCGGTTCGTGATCAAATATTCTTACTGGATCCTCTGTGACATATTACAATAATATTATGAAATAATTTGCATATTTTTTTTCTTTTATAAAAATTTATAAAAATAAATTACCTTCTCTGTTAAAAAGGAACAAGATTTTCTCAGTAAAAATTTTCGCTACCGTTCTCTCTTTTAATGCACTTATTACTGAATTTTCCAAATTAGTAAATTGCAGATTATATGATAATATTAAATTGATGAATAAATCAGGAATCTGATCTTCTAAATCAGAATCTGGTGGATTTTCTATCAAATCCAAAAGGAACGAGACAAAATCAGATCCTAGTTGTTCTGCAATTATTTTAATAATGCGATAATCATGAAAATAATATATATATTAATGTTGTATTTCAGCATACATAACGTACTACCTACTTTACTCACCCCAATGTGTAACTGGCATTGGTTCACCCATTGAAAAAATCATACTAAGCAGCAATGAAGAATAATTTAATTTCTGTACATTTCTTGGATTACTCCTCATATCTCTAAACAAATTTAGAAAAGAAACTTTCTGGTTTTGCATATGTAACATTAAATTATGCAAAACTATGTTACCTTGCTAATTCCATTGGTAATATGCTGTTTAACATAATAGTTACAATGATAGAATCTAAACTACACATTACACCAAACGATTGCAAAAGTAATTGTCTTATAGTCCATCTTGGCTCCATTTGATAATACTGAATTAATACATTAACACCGTCATATTGATCTTGTTTTAAAATGTATCTCGAAACATTTGCATCCGCATTTGTCTACAATAGGAAGATCGCATTATATACATAAATATTTAATTATTTATATCAATTGAAAAACTATTTTAAAAAACCTTATGTCAAAAGATAATACCAGTATGGATGTAAGCTCAGTAATGTTTTCTACTATAACAGATTCATCCTCATAAAGCATCCAATTTCTTTGCTGAGAATCTTCTTTGCGAGTAGTGAGCTCGGTAAAAATAATTTTCAGTCTACTTGCATCGTAAGTTTCTTCAATATTCATTTTTGATACCGTTAATGGAGTTTCTAATTGATGCAATAATGCTTCAAAATAATGATTAACACTATCAGGTAACAGATGTTGTAACTCAGACACAACAACAATGACCGCCACTTTGGACATATCATAACTTAATTGAGTATTTCGACGAACTTTGTCAAGTAATTGATAAGCCGTTTTGGAATTTATATTACACAAGGAATTACTTTTAACAGGTGAACCATTAGGAGACGTTCTTGAATTAGTCTGAGAAGGACTCTTACATACTTCTGGCATCGTAGGATAAGCTTTTTGAACAGTCTCTGAACTAGACTGACGAGGAAAAGATTGTCTGCGTTGTTCAGTTACAGACTGACGTCTAGATTGGTTATTGTATACTTCTTCTTGATCGGAATTACCATGGAGAGTAGTTTGTGCAGTCGCATAAGAAGTATTACTCTGTATAATTCTGACATCTCCATCTGAATTAGGACAGACAGCAGGAGGAATAGTTTCTTTGGTCGGGGTAGTATTTCCAAAGTCAGGAGCCATAGGTGCTTGTTTTTTATGACTCGGTCCAAGTTGTTTCTTACTTAAAACCATTTGTTTTCTTCTCGTCAACAAATTACATAATAGATCCTGCTTGTGTGTATCACCGCTTTTATTAATCTCTGATTTTAGAGTCAATATAGATCCATCCAGGAAGTCGATTAAAAATTGTGGCTGTACCTGATGATCAGCGTGTGATTAAAGAAGAATTTGAAAGTACATTCAAGGAAGACTCGACATACCTTTTTGGTAGTGACATAATTTGATGGAATATATCCAACCTGAGCTTTACTATTCACTACTTGCCACCAATTTCTTTGCTTAGTATTGGTCTGATGTAATATGAAATGATCCCCTTCACGAAAGCTTAGAGTTTTGGCAAACGTAGCCTCGAAATCGTACAATGCCTTAAGCATTTCATAATTTTCTAAATACGATTAAAATTGGTAATATAAGTATAAAATCAAGGTAAAGAGTAAATAAATAAATAAATAAATATAAGATCATTTAATATATATGAAAATAAATGGATTCGTAAACTCACCTAACCTCACATTATTTTCCCCCATCTCGTTTGGATAATCAAATGCACAATACACTTTCGCCAGGGACACACCCAAATAAAAACTAGACAGACAGGAAACTACTCAGCGCGAGCTACGGACATTTCACTTTCAATTCTGTTCGACATAATAGTTTTCTTGCTCCTTTTTGTGGATACACACAAGAGTAAATGCTTTCGAAGGGACTTCAAGACAAGAGTAGGGATGATCGATATTCATCGGTGTTATCGAAACATCGATGTTGAACGTAAAAATATCAATATTTTTCTAATATCGATTATCCCTATAATTGAACCCTTTTTACAATTAAGAACTTAAATCGCACTTTCAACTGCATCAAACAAAGCGTAAAATAGGCGCAAAGCATAAATATATAGACATATTTCGAGTATCGATCGAAATGCATTATGTTTGTTAATTCGGGATGCATGAGATAATAAAAAGTAGAAAATTTTATTAACAATGATTGTTATATTACAATGAGGCATTCGTTGAGACATGATGATTTAATACATTGAATGAACTAGGGTAGGAGAAAATGATGACAAAAGAGGTCACGTAGAATCGAACATTCCAACTGCTAAAAGTAAATTTCTTCGAGAAAAATGTAAAGCCAATACTGGAGAATTTTTCGTTGAAAATGTTCGCAATAAATAAGCTTCAGCATTGGTTTTTACATCAGGATTATGTGAGACGTTAACATCTTCCAAGCTCATTTCTTCTGCTAACTTCGTAAAATCCCATAATATTATGGTACAATCTAAAGAGCCTATTAACAAATATAAACATATATTAATTTAATTAATTCAAAGAGAAGAAGACTATATAGAAGTTGTTTCATTAGAAAAAGTAACCATCAACTTACCAGAAACTAATATATTTCCATCTCTACTAAAGGATAAGCAATGTATGGTACCTGTGTGGCTAGATAAAGCAGCCACAAGATGACCATGTGCTAAATCCCATACCAACACACGACAATCTGCACCAGCTGAAGCTAAGAATCGACCTTCAGCCGAAAAAGCAAGAGAATATATTGGAGCTTTATGACCGGTCATTAATCTTACTTGACTTCCAGTTACACAATCCCATAATCTTACAGTCATATCACTGGAACCGGTTGCAATGTAATTTGAATTAGGATGAAATTGTACGACCTATAAAATAATTATTATCTATTAAATATTTAAAAATGCTAAAATTTCTTTCTTGACTTTTTTTTTGAAATTAATATAACTTACATCCACATCAGAATAATGACCAGCAAATATTCTAAGAGGCTGATGACTATCGGTTGCATAAAGCCTAACTGTTTTATCATGAGAGGCTGTTGCAAAATAATAACCATAGGGTGAAAATTTTATAGACCATACAGGAAACAAATGACCTTTGTAATTGACTACACACGTCCATGTGTGAAGTGACCATAATCTCACTGTAATTTAATAAATATAATCTTTGTAAAATAATATACTAATTGTAAGAAAGAAGTGTTGAAAAAAGTTAATCATATTATTTACCTGTAGCATCTTCGGAACATGAAAGTAAAAGACTTTTATCTGGGCTAAAAGAGAGATTGTATATTGGTCCGTTATGTCCATATAACGATCTCGTTATTTCTGCTGTCCTGTCATCCATCATTCTAACTAATACATCCTCTATAACGCGAATGTAAATAATCATGTATATACCTAAACGAAAAATATAAATTTCTCAAAAATATTTCCATTAAAATACCTGCTTCTCTATCAATATCTTGCAATTGTTCGCCAGATTTCATAAGTCTTAATTTTTGTGGAACTAAACTCCATACTTTAATAGTAGAATCACTGAATCCAACAGCTAATAAGCTTGAATCTTCTGATATTTCTGCTGCTGTTACGCTATATAAAATTTGACATATATTTATTAATTATAAAATCATACATAAATTTGTTTTATCGAGGTAGTTTTATACTTACGTATGTACAGTATTAAGTAACGTGTAAAAGCAAATAGAAGGCAATGTGTCAGGACCAAGAATAACTCTTTTAGATGCTTCTCTCATTGCTTTAATCTTTTCTAATTTGTCTACATCTTTTCTAAATGAAAAAGTAATAAAAATAGTAATATGATTTTGAAAATCAAATTTATCCTAACATATAAAAACATACAACTTACAAATTAGGTAACGGCATTCTACCCACAGATGGTGCATTCGGATCTGATTTAGTCTTCTTTGAAAATAGTGGATCTTTTTTAGCTTTTTTCTTTTTTGGTTTGTCTCCATCCGCACCAACTACATCATCCTCTTCTTCTTCGGCTGGTGGTACGCATTGAATATCTGGTTCCTTCAAAAGGCCATAATAAACTTTTGCTTTATTATCTGTAAGGAATATAACTCATAAAAGTATATCGCATTAAAAAACTTATTAATAATATTTATTTTTCATAAAGGGATATAATACCTTGCCTCGTCGCTTCACCTACAATAGCACCTGAAGTAGCTTCAATTTGTTGTTTATTACGAGCAACTCCTTCGTACATATCAAAATACAAATGCTCTTGTATAATATTCAACAACACGCTGTGCTTTTTTTCTTGCAAATGTCGTTTTAATATTGATAAAGTATCCCTCGACATTCTTATAATAAATTGATTAGATCTATAAAAATGCAATAACTGTAGGAAACAATTACTTTTTAAAATGTGCACATATATATCGAAAATCAAGCTACTTACTTAAATGTATCGGTCAATTCGTTGCCTGCCATTTGTTCCCGTTTAGTAACATTCGAAAGCCTTTTTAAATCAGTTTGATAATATTCTTCTAAATTTCCTCCAAATTTTTCTATCAATTGTTTTGCTTCTTCCGAATGATTATTATACACTAGTTCTAGATACATATGTACTAATACTGGATACAATATCGTACCCAACTCATGCTAAACATCAATGAAAGAAAATTAATATTTCTAAGAGAAAGTATCAGCATTTAAGAGATTTATTGACTTACTATCTTACCTTATATATATCTAAAGAACTTTCAACAAATTTCTTTAATTCACTATATGCCTTTTCGTACAAAGCAGGATCACCTTCGCTTTTATAAGCTGACAGAACACTTACTTCTGAATCTGTTTGTTGAGTTTCATCTGTAGATACATCTGTAAGATTTGCTTCTTTCCTAAATAATTCAACGGTTCCCTAAATAAAAAAATCCAAGAAATGTATTCAGACATCAATTTTATCATGCATGTTTACACGAACATTGAGGTTATATATTACTTATTCACATAAATCTTTAATTTACCTTTAAATTATATTTCTTAAGAAGCTGTAAGATAGCAATCATAGTATTCTTTTCGTTGTCCATAATTGTCTGAATAATTTAATATATCTTTACTAATTAAATTAACAATTATCACAGAGAGACTTAGCTTATTTCGATTCAAATAGCGCAATGATTGTGTAGACACAATTTGCTATGGTTGCAGCCTGGCGCCAGAGGAAGCAAACGAAACTGCAGCTACACGATGACTTTTAGGAACGATGCTCATTGGCCGATCAAATACGACACTTGTGATTGGTCGAAATGGACGAGTGGGGGAACACAGAAGCGAACAGGTAAGCGACGCCAGCTCTTAACATGGGACTGTTGCTACTGCTGCTGCCACTAGTACTGATAGAAGGTAGCCAGTCAACCGGGAACAATTCTGAACTCGCAATTACACTCACTACAAGAAAGCTTCACTCTCTTCAGGAATTCGCTCCACACTTCTGCCAATAAATAAAGCATACTATATAAGTTGCGGAACTGCTTCACTCATTCTCTCTACTTCCTTTTTCTTCCTTCTTTGCTTCCAAATACCCAAAGATCATTTTCTTAAAAGATCTTCAAGACCGAAAATTTCTATTTAATGAAAATTCAAATCATAATTATTTTATATTCTATATACATTAATAAACTGTAATATAAAAAATAAATAAATGTAAAATTATTTAATAAATTGTTTATTACATTAAGTGAAAAATCTAAAATACCTTTAAACTCAGTTATCCTTGGTACTGTCATCGATGAAAACACCAGCATTGTTACCAACAGTTAAAATCTAATGAAATGATGATACCTCGGTTTTTGATTATTCTCCCCACTAAAGGTTAACGTCAGATCATCTTTATAAACAACAATTATAATTTAGGAAAGGGAAAATAATATAAATATATATATAAAAATGAATTTAGAATTACTAGGTAATTTAAAATTTAGTATTATTTAACAAATATAAATTTAAATGAAATTTTACTTAAATATATATATATTTTGTATTTAATTTACTGTTTCAGAATCATTTGGGCAAAATTATCCAGAAGTGAGTATTTAATTCAATTATATCATAATAATTTTATAAATCAAGAATCAAATTTTGAAGTAATTATTTTCTTAGGAATTTGATGGTACATTGGATTGTATATCGCTTGCTGTAACATGCACATTCAATAAACGAGGAACTCTACTTGCTGTTGGTTGTAATGATGGTAGAATAGTTATTTGGGATTTTCTAACACGTGGGATTGCAAAGATCATTAGTGCACATGTACATCCTGTTTGTTCATTGAGGTATACTTCATTTGATTTTAAACAGATTAATTTTCTATAATCAAAAATATATATAACATTTTTATAAATATTTCCTTATATTTAGTTGGTCTAGAAACGGGCACAAGTTGCTGAGCGCTTCTACAGATAATAATGTTTGTATATGGGATGTTTTGTCTGGAGAATGCGATCAAAAATATAGGTTTCCTTCTCCAATCTTGAAAGTTCAATTTCATCCGAGAAACTTAAATAAATTTTTGGTATGTCCGATGAGACATGCTGCTGTAATGGTTGACATTGAGGGAACCCATAGAGTCATACCTCTTGATGAAGATGTATATATAATATTTATATTTTGTTATATCTGTATATAAATTTTAAATATAAGTTACCTAATCTATTCTATGTTATATTTCCAGAGTGATTTAAATATAGTAGCATCATTCGATAGAAGAGGTGATTATGTATATACCGGAAATGCTCGAGGCAGAATTTTGGTCTTAGACGCAGAATCTTTAACCGTTAAAGCATCTTACAAAATTTCACAAGGTACTGCCAGTAACACTGCAGTAAAGAGTATTGAATTTGCAAGGCGTGGTTCGTGTTTTCTTGTTAATACTTCTGATAGAGTTATTCGAGTGTATGATAGTGTAGAGATATTGGCATGTGGGAAAGATGGCGAACCAGAGCCAATTCAAAAACTGCAAGATCTTGTAAATAAGACTATGTGGAAAAAATGCTGTTTTTCCGGAGATGGAGAATATGTGTGTGCCGGATCTGCTAGACAACATGCTTTATATGTTTGGGAAAAGAGTATTGGAAATTTAGTAAAAATCTTACATGGAACTAAAGGAGAACTATTATTAGATGTTGTAGTACGTGTTAAAAACTTAATACTCCATATACGTGCATGCAAAATTTAATATGAATATAATAATATATATAATGTAAGTTTATCTATTATACAGTGGCATCCAGTAAGGCCTATTATAGCTTCTATTTCGTCCGGTGTAGTTTCTATTTGGGCACAAAATCAAGTTGAAAATTGGTCTGCTTTTGCACCAGATTTTAAAGAATTAGATGAAAATGTAGAATACGAAGAGAGAGAAAGTGAATTTGATTTAAGCGACGAGGATAAGTCTGTAGTACAAGGGGAAGAAGCTCAAGATGAAGAAATTGAAGTAGACGTAGCATCTATTGTTAGAGTTGCTGCCTTTTGCAGTTCAGACGAAGAGACGGAAGATATAGGTTCTCTTCAATTCTTACCAATATCTCCAGATGTTGAGGATTCAGAGGATACCCAAACTTCCCCCCATGAACCGCCAGTAAAGAAACATCGTTCACATAATATTGATTTACAAGGTGCACCTATTGGAGGTAGAATTTATACTAGATAATATATAATATAAAATAAATCTCTCTTAATTTAAACTTTTAATTTAAAATATCATTGATAAAATGGATCTGCTTACAGAGACACATCCTTTACTGAATAAAGGAAAAGATAAACCTACAACAAAGAAAGGCAGACCTAGATTAGAGCATAGAAAAGGAAAATAAAATTTTTATTCACAGAAATTAATAAAACGTGTCTTATCATATGTAAATAAGTCTAAAAAGAATCATCTAATTGTAAGTCATTTGTACCGAAAAGCACTAATTTATCCTGTTAAGAGACAATGAGTATTTGCAATATTTGCTTTTACATAAAATTAGTTATAAAGAAAAACAAAAGATTAATGTTCTCAATGTATTATATAAGAGTAATATTTAAACATTTTTTTAATTCTCTCTCTATAAATATTTAAACCTTTTATTTATATTATATTTTCAATTATATTGAGACATTTACTACCTAGTAATGAAGTTTTTAACGAAAATAAATATTTTGTCAAAAAAGAAAAAAATTATTTTACGTTTAAATTTGTGATTGTATCGTCAATAATACAATAAAATTGTACAGGATATGTCTCCCTATTTATACTTATATGTTGTATTTTAATTTATATATATATATTGTATCTCATATTGTTGGTCTACGGTCGAGCCATCTGTGTCCGATTTTTTTTAACAATTTAAATTGTGTGTAAAAAGCTCAATCATAGGTGTACATAACCTATATTTTTATACGATGCGATTAACCAGATACTAATATAGACGACAAATTTTATCTTAACTTTTTTAACAACTTGTAACGCCGAAGTTAATTTTATATATATATATTTAATATTTATTTAATAATTTTTAATTTTAACAAAAAAATATACTTGCTGACAATGTTGATTTCGAGATCATTGCGACGAATAACACAAAAATGGTTCAATATGCAGAAGAAAACAACACGGAAAGTACGATCAGTGAAGGACGCAGTTTTTCGCGGAGGCATNTTATTCTTGCATTTAATCGAAATTTTTATTAAAACATTTCAATATTATTTGAATAAATATTTTTGAAATATATATTTCGTTATGATTAACAAGAATTGAAATAATTCTATGAAACGATACGTCTTTCGAGTTTGAATCAGAATAAGTTTACCTATAAGAATAAAAAAAGATGAAAAAAGAAAAGGAGACAGATAGAGAGAGAAGACGAATGATCATATACGGTTACGGTCAACATTTAAATCTCTCTAATCCTTCAATGTCGATAGGGGTAGAAAGAAAAGAAGAAAGTGAAATCAAAGTGATTCATTTTTCACGATAATTATCGGAACGTCAAAGCATATTCCAAAAATGATTTACGAAATTTGCTGCCTTCGTAGAAAATTATCGTTAGTTCTAATCACTTCGGTTTGATTTCCTTCTCTAAAATGATTTCTATTTTTAGATAAATGGTAGCCGAAGCCTAATGAAAACCCTTTGCACGATCGTGTTCTCTTTAGCATAGCGTCGCGATAGGAGTAACTTTCTTCCTTCCTTCCTTCCTTACGAAATTCGAATCAGTTACAACGGAAGAGAGCCGAGAGGGATGAATATCAGCACAAGCTAAGAGGAAGTTCGGAAAGCCCAAGCTAACGGTCGAATTAATGTGCAAACTTCAACATAATAGTTGCCGTTCTTAAGGTCTTAACTATCGAGTGCTACCATACTACTACCACCATCTCTTTCTCTCCCTTTCAGTTTCCCATACATTCGACACAAGTTCATTAAGCTACACCACAAACACATAAATACACATACATACACATACACACTCACATATTCCCTCATATACACATACACATACTCACCGAGAGCTTATTCGATCGAGTTCTTTATTCATCTTCGTTCCGACACTTCGATCCATCTATTTTCCACGCTTAACGAAATTTCGACAAGTGACAAATTTATTCTTCGAGTTTATCCGTTAGGAGAAATATAACATTTGTAATGATCGAAAGGAGAAACGTCCCGTTTAAAAGACATTGAATATTTCATATTCGCAATAGGTAATATAAATTGCTATTGATCGATTGTTTCAATATCAATTCATCAAATTCTTCAAATTGATATTCATTTAAATGCTATGTTGATACGAATCTGTAGCTAAATGATGTGATCGATATGCATAATCAGGGTTAATGTTAAACATTTGGCAATATACATTTCATGGGGATAGAGTATGACTGGCCAAAATGACATGTGTCATTTAATTACTAATGGACTATTACCAATAGTATTGTGCTTTCTCGACAACACCGGAGGCCATTGTCTGTAACTCTCATTGAAATAACAGTAAAGCGACGCTCGTGATGTTTTGCAACTAAAGTTAATTGAACTTAATTTATCTAACATTGTTCTGAATCGAGAAAGAGAGAGAAAGCGAGAAAAAGAGAAAGAGGGAAAAAGAGAAAGAGAAAAAGAAAGAGAGGGAGAGAGAGAGAGAAAGAGGATGAGATAAAGCGAAATGTAAAGAGTCAAACGTCTCACGCTAATAGAAACGATCGTTCCCATGTTTGGTTAATTATTTCGATTCTATTTAAACTTCGAGTAGCTGCGATTTGCATAACTCGTTTAGTTAATTTATTGATCCATTCATAATTCAAAAGATAAATCGTGATTTATATATATATATATATATATATATATATATTTATTTATTCAGTAATAAATGAGTATTACCCGAACATTACAAATCAAGAATTACACGGTAAAAATAAAAATAAATAGAAAATTTAACTATCAATAATTTGTTGCAACAAGAAATGAGAAATTATAAAATTACAATTGTTTGAGAATTCATTAATCTTACAATTAGAATTGTTAGTCTTTACTTATCGATGAAGGATAGAAAAATAATCAACGCCGATGATAAAATTAGTTACAATGTTTTCGAAGAGTTAATGTCAACAGGAGAGATTTAATCGTATTATTTATTAGTAATTCAAGATTAAATTCGTTTCAAATAAAGAGAAGTAGAGAGAGAGAGAGAGAGAGAGAAGAACATTCTAATGTAGACAATGCGCATTCATGCGTTGGATTGATCGGTGTTTAAATATTAATACAGCGTTCCATAGCATACCTGACGAGGAAACTCGATTAGCATTTCGGTAGTTTCGAGTATTCGAATTGATGAAAATTGCAAGATAATGTTCTGCTTCTTTTTCTTGGTTTCAAAACCAAAATTAATCGAATTTAATGTCAATTTGTAAACATGTAAATATCTATTTCAATATCAGATCAGAAAATGTATAAAGTTTGTAATTTAAACTTAATCGTTCAAACTCTCTCTTTTATTTAGTTAATCTCATTCCTGTGAATATAATTTATGTTTTCTTTTTTATTAGTGAGAACGAATGATTTAAAAAATATTATAAATTTAGCGAATACATTGGTAGCTTTTAATGGATTTGCCAAAATAATAGTGTATAATATAATGGTAAATAAACATAATTCGTTGAAACAACGTTCTTTGATAGGCAATAAAATGTCAGCGTGTAAGTGAAATATTTAAAAGCTGTTAGTTTTAAACAACGATTTGGCCTAAATGGCTTGATATTCTCTCACGCACTACTGCGGTTTATTCGTTCAAACGCTATTTACGGAATTTGTCCAATTTTCCAGCCAATTTTTATATTTTCAAAGAATGTAACCAGATACGTACATACGAAGTGTAGGATATTTGCAAAACCGAATAAAACAAATTGCAAAATACTTTTTATATACTACACATACGTATAAATTGTATTTATTTTATTTTATTTTATTTTATTTTACTTTGTTATTTTTTTATTTTTTCCGAGTACAATTGTTATTGTTTTTGTCTTTTCTTCTCGTTTGTTACATTTTATATTGAATTAAAGCGAGCGAGACTCGTTCATCTCCCCAACGCGGAATATCGAGCACCGAAAAGCCACGATGCAAACTCGGATTCGCACCAATAAACACCGCCAACAGGTAAATTTTGAAATCGCGTTTCACCGATGGCAGTATAGCCCCTATGCTTCTTTCTCTCTATCTCTCTCTCTTTTTACAGAAAACTAAATAAGCGTGTGCATATGATGGATCGAAGCGGAGTAACGTGTTCTCAATGCAATATCATCCAGGAAATACCTTGCGTATTTTTCTTTTTTCCTTAGCCATTAATTGATTAACTCATTGCTTTCGTTGTGGTCATCTTTAGATGAAATAAAAAATTTGTTTGAAACTCGATCTAACTAAATAAAATGAAAATATATCTAAAAATTTCCGTATATTTAAATATAATAGTGTGTGTGTATGTGTATCTAAAACCAAATTTATATATCATGGAATAAAGTAATTTTATTTCAACGCATGTTTTTTTATTCGGCTTAACGTTAAATTTATCGAACTAATCGAAACAATAAATTTCAGATTAAGAAAAAATGTATTTATATATTTTTTTGTTTCATTTATTTTAAAATTAAATAAACTTATACTAAAACAATAATTATATCGTTTCATTCAATTATCTGATCAAATTGATAAATGTGATGCAGAATGGTCGGTATTTCTAGTGTTAATTATTTCATACTAAAAGCAAAGATTTGATTGTCTGATGAAAAAAAAAGAAGAGAATGAGGGAGAGGCATACACAGAGAAAGAGATAGAGAGAGAGAGAGAGAGAGAGAGAGAGAGAGAGAGAGAGAGAGAGAGAGAGAGAGAGAGAGAGAGAGAGAGAGAGGTAGAGAGACTTTTTCGTCAGAGCCAGTCAATTAATTCTGACTCGTTGCATTCCCTTTTCTAATTCCACGCCTTTTTGTATTTCATCAAAAGCAGCAGCAACAGCAGCAGCAGAAGTAGTCAAATAGGCATTTACACGGGCAGCTCTCTCCCCAAACTTGCTTTCCGATCTCGCAGTACTTTGTTTTGATCACGTCGGTCCACGGGGAGGAGTTGTCAACTTTAGGGCGTAGGACACGTAACCGTGCTTTTAATTGCTTTCCCAATTAGCGCACGCGCCCGATCAAGAAGTACTCGAAACGATTCGCTATGTGCTATGGGGATTCTGTTTTTCTATTGGTGGGGGTAATACGCATTGGAATAAGGGCAGGAGACGTGCGAGAAACACGTGTCCAATTATTATCAATCGCACCCTTAACCACCTTTTCTTTCTCGTTTATCATAGTCATCTTTTCTCTCTCTCTCTCTCTCTCTCTTTTTTTTGTCATTTTTCTTTATCTTTCTTTCTTATATCTGTACGTGTATTTTTAATCAAATGGAGATTAATTTAATCATATTTTTTTGTTTTTTTTTCTTTAATAAAAATTTGTTGAAATCTGCGAAGGTTAATGTTTATTAAGTATAAATTATACTTATTGCGTTAGTAAAATTATATTGTAAATTTTTTATGCGACATATGTCGAGTTTATTTCTTTTACGTACTAAAATAATAATTGAATTATAACTGGTCGACCGTGTATGATGCCAGGATCGTATTTATTTTAATAAATTTTAATTTTTATCTTATTTAAACATTTGTCGAAATCCAAAAGTTAACATTTTATTCAATGTAAATTATATTATAAATTTCTTTTACAGATAGAAAAAAAAAGCAACAATTGAATTATAAATTACAATTACTATGGTCCAAGCAATAGATCTGACATTTCTATTTTCTTTTTTTTGTAATTACCATCAATAATATACCTTCACTTTACTACTACAAAATTATAAATTACAAAAAGGTTTGGATCTCGATCGATCATTACTAATTGTAAGTTTTCTTCTTGGCATATTGATGCAAACGTAATCGTATTCGCATTTCTCGAAGCGCCTCCGTTATTCCTTGAATCTACCTCTATCTACCTCTTCAAGGATATCGCATTTACTTGCTAGCGTGAAATACGATCTACGAAGGAAAATGGATCGTCCAGGTCCGACCATCATACAACATTTCTTTCTTCTTGCATATTATTAAAATACAAAACACCTTCTAGCAATTAAATACTATCGTATTTTAACAAGAATCTGAATTAGAAAGGATTATAAAATATCAAAGAATTTTAATTCCATAATATTTTATTGTTTTTTTTCACACTCGTAAGAATAATATCATTTAACGAGATACTTACATTTTTTCAATAAAGTCCTCTCGAGTATTGGGGTCTGAGAGTGAGAATGCATCATCAATATACTTTCAGATAGATATACCATAATACTTGGTATCTTCCTTATATCCTACAAAAAACGTAGAAAAGTGAAGAAAGACACATATAGAAAAAGAAGAAGAAAATGCTTGATGCTTTGCCAACGTTATGATATATCGTTAATTTCTATAACAAGAAGAACAACAATAATAAAAATATGATCATCTCGCACGCAATTCATGGCTACTTAGATAAAAACTAGAAAGAAAAAAAGAAAGAAATAGAAAAACGTAAAGAATAGTTTTCACCTATTCCACGTGAAATCTTTTTTCTTTTATATAATATATATAAAATATTGGCCCCTGCGCAATGTGTTTAAATAGAAAAAATATATTACGCTATAATATATATAAGTATATATCGACAGAAACATAAATAATATGCAATATAACTCAATTTTCTGAGAGTACTTGCTTGTTCGTTCAATAATAAATAATATACATAACCACTAAGCTATATTACGAAATAATGTTTCTACCGTACACTGTGCCATAATTTCAACGAAATTTGTAATAGACATTCAAAACGAGAAATTATATCGATAAATGCGAATGATTGTTATGAACAAATTTCAACGAAGGGTACCTCTTTTATTTAACGGCCGTATATATTATATTATACACATATTATAGAGAAAGAGAGAGAGAGAGAAAATTTGCCTGCTGAATCGTTTGCGTGTAACGTCGTATACACGCATACGTCGTGGTCAAAAAAGGGAGTGGGGCAAAATGTTATTGGCAAAATGAGAAAATTGTGCGAAATTGAATCGGCGCGGAACCGCATTTTCATTATCCTCGGTAATACGCTTGGCAACCTTTCGGTGCACGCTCTTTGCTCGGGAAATTTGATAACACGATTATAGATCTTTTGGATTCGTTTGAAATTGTCATAAAAATATTAGAAAAATGAGTTAGAGATATTCTCAATGATAATAGTATCGTGTGTATATATTTAGTTTAATACGAGGCCTTCTAATTGACTACCGATTATAAAACATTTTTATCAATCGATGGAGTCATGTTAATAAATGAAGAGTTAATGAAGAAGATGAAGATATGAGCCGTCTATTTTGAAAGTCCATTTGTCAATTATTTCCAGTTGGCCGTGTTCATATCTACAATTTCCAGTTATCTATCATTTAAGCATTTGAGGTTATTTATACTCCGAATAGATACGATAATTCTGGACACATAAATATTCAGAGTTAGTTCAATAAGTGAACCGATTACTTGGAAAGTAGCCTAAGTCCAGTTAAACACACACACATACACACACATACACACATATAAACATTATAGCTTACAAAAAAAAAATATGTTGGATGCGTTTTGTCAGAAATGAACCGTATAAAATTTTTTTATAAAATATCAATGAATGAGAATAAAAATTTTAAAGTCCTGAATTTTTTACCTCTTCGAGGTAGACCAAGAAAGTTCGAAAATATTGTATACCACTGTATAAAAATAGACAAATTACAACAGCAAAATTCAAGGACATAATTGACCTATTACGATATACACCATCGGAACATCATAATTTCTTCAAATCCCTTTTATACACACAAAATGTAGATGAGTAGTAAATTGTTTTATAATGTATTAAAATTAAAAAATTTTATTTTTTAAAGATATGTAAAATAAATTGAGTATTGTTTTTTCAATTTGAAACATCTTAAATTATGTTGAACGGACTTGGGCTCTTTCAAATTTTCTAAGGAATCTGGTTATTAATTTTGAAACTTGCCTAATCTATTCTTAAGTAAGAAAACGCATATAATTCACTTAACACGTTCGTGGATGTGAATGCTATAGCATTCATTTTCATAGTGATGCAAAATGACGTGAATGCTACAGCATTCAAATTTTAAAGCCAATTTTTGTTCATTTAATTTCATGTAACCTTAAGTTTTGGTAATTAATATACATTTCAAAGTAATGACCAATTGATTCATTAAGTACTTTCATATTATTTTATTATTTCTCCGTGTAGTGTCCGCGAATGTGTTAATAATTATCAATATTTTAATAGGAACTATAAATTTAACTCCTGTACGTATATTTTTAATTACTTTGAAACGCAAACGATTAAATATCTCAATTTAAGTATAAATGGACTTAGACTTCTGTCAACATAGACGGCTTATATTATGTCATCAGTGTATATCATTGATACATGAATGCATAGAGGCAGATAGAATTATATATCCATGATTTTAACGTTGAAAGTCAAAGGGTGGATTAGAGAGTAATTCTAAATCGTTGGACAGATCATTTCAAATAGTCTAATCGCATAGTTAATACATTTAGATCGTAAAGGTGGAAATTAATCGGCTTGCTGTTCACGTTTGCGACTTAATAGCCGACATTTTGTATGTATGTTTTTCGTATATGTATACTAACTAGGAGAACATACCAAATTCAAACCTAGTTTTTGCTTAAAATGGCATGCAACTTATAGACCTTGACTAGTACATCATTGTGTTAAATTATTATACTCCTAATGGTCAATCGTTTTTAAGATATTTGCGATTAAAGTTTAAATAAATAGTTGCTCATGTATATGCACCCGTGTTTTGCTTCACTTAATATAAGCCGTCGGTAGTGAAGCTGGTAAGGGCACAGACTCGGGCACAGACTCGTATTTTGGGGTCGTGCGTTCAAGTCCGTCCGTCCTTAATTTAACTTTTTTTTTCCACACATCTTTCTTTTTAATCTAGCTCAAGTTTTCGCTGAGAAAACGCTGACGCAACCTTTTAGAATTGTTCACTGAAAAGAACTGTAACTATTCTTTACTTCATCTTGACGCAACCCATACTTACCTTGACGAAACTATTAGTAAGTTATATCAAAATATTCTCTGAACCTTGGGCTATCTGCCCATACTTTTCCTTTTTATCTAGCTCAAGTTTTCGCTGAGAAAACGCTGACGCAA
>JACGTP010000002.1:592039-772003 GCA_023678845.1 Mischocyttarus mexicanus
TTGCGTCAGCGTTTTCTCAGCGAAAACTTGAGCTAGATTAAAAAGAAAGATGTGTGGAAAAAAAAAGTTAAATTAAGGACGGACGGACTTGAACGCACGACCCCAAAATACGAGTCCGTGCCCGAGTCTGGGCCCTTACCAGCTTCACTACCGACGGCTTATATTAAGCGTACCAAAACACGGGTACATATACATGAGCAACTATTTATTTAAACTTTAATCGCAAATATCTTAAAAACGATTGACCATTAGGAGTATAATAATTTAACACAATGATGTACTAGTCAAGGTCTATAAGTTGCATGCCATTTTAAGCAAAAACTAGGTTTGAATTTGGTATGTTCTCCTAGTAAGTTATATCCCGGATACACGGTCTTGCCCTCATTTGCCCTTTCGTCCTTTTTTCGTGAGAGCGTATACTATTACGAGAGAGGCTTCATCCTTTCCTCCTTCTCCTCCACCTCCTCCTTTTCCTCCCCCTTTTCCCTTCTCTCTTCCTCATCTTCCTTATCTACCATGTCTTCCTTTACTTGACTCTTTCTTTTTTTTTTCTTCTTGCTCCTTCTTTTTTCTTTCCTCCTTTTTTTTTTTTCTAAACGACGTATACCAGATGGTATAGTAGCAAGGGAGTACTTTCCTTTCGTTTGTACGGCACTGAGAAAACGCGATGAGTACGGTAGGTATTCGCACCTGCAGGGACCATGTCGAAGTACTAAATATAAAGTAACGTGTTCTTCTTAGTCTTCCCTTGAGGTAGATTATCCGATTGTAGAGAGAGAAAGAGATAAAGATTTGATAAGTGTTATATCGTGAGATTGAAAAAGACTAAAAAAATTCATTTTTAAAAGAATCATAATAGAAATTCGATAAAGAAGATATTAATGACCTATAAATTAATTACGTATAGCACTCTGATTGTCAAACGTGTTTCTAAGATCCATACATTTTCGAGCGATCCAATATAACTTTATACAATGGATATATGCCATTCTTTTAATTTACATTTATAAATGCTTAAATATTACTGTATATATTGATTAGTTTGTTTATCTCTAAATTTAATATAACTTAATGAAATTATTTTTAATTCATCGTGTCGTTTGTACGAGCGTATAAAAGAGCATAAAAACGAAATAAATTTGCCTATAGTTATGAAAGTAATATGAGGTAAGAATTATATTAAAAAAATAGAAAACAATAAGTTCATCAGTTATTTTACATGACATTATTTTAAATTAAAAATTAATTTTATCTAATTATGTCAAGATTGTAAAAAATGGGCCATAAGGAAATGCTTGTTATTTCAACGTTATATGAAATTCATATTGCATTAGAATGTAATTCTTTAAATATATTGTGAAAAAAGAGATATATGATTTATTGTTAGATCATTTTTATAATTATATATTCGTAATATATAATTATAAAAATATATTTCGTAACCCTATCTCAACGCTCGGTTTATATCAATGTACGAAAATTTTCATGGCTCCTGCGCAATGTGTTTAAATAGAAAAAATACATTACGTTATCTTTTTTATTCCATCATCAGAAACGTGAACAAGACGAAAAAGTTAAAATAGTTGAGAATATCTTAATGACATTTTTGATTATAAATGAAAGTGAATACCAATGACTGATGGAACGATTGAAATAGTTGAATTAAACAATTACCTTAAAGCGTATGGTAAAAATAAGAATGTCCTTTTTTTGTCATTTTCCAACATAGCTCATTACCATTTCACTTTACTTCCTCTTTCATTGTATTTTCTTCTTTTCTTTTTTTTTTTCTCTTTCTTTTGTCAGAGGTCGAGCTCGCGTGCATGTCGCAGGGTGCACGTTGGGCCACGCGCATAATACAATGCACTTTCTCTTGGACGAGTGCTGCAAAAAGGATTGTCAGGTTGGTTGACTCGACTCTATGGACGGAACAAACTAGCCTGGTTATTATCTTATACGAGATGAATAACGTTGTTGTACTCCTTCCCTTCTCCTCCTCCTCCTCATCCACCTGCTTTTCCTCCTCTTCTTCTTTCTTCGCCTTCTCTTCTAACCCTTTTCATCAACCCTTTCCATCCTCTTACACAAATCCTTCAATTGCCATTCAGCACGTACTTACATGCTGAGAAAGAGGATGGAAATAACACGCTCGTAGAATGGCATCTACAAGAAACTTTTTCTATTGCAAGAAATCATTATTAGCTGTTGACATTGAGTGACATTAACGTGATGAAAACATTTTCTCTTGTCATTTATCTTTTGGATTTTCTTATTTTTTACACTATATCATTTCCATTATTTTTCAATAATTTTTCACCATTTCATTGGAGATAGGGATCCCTATACGAGGATTTCATTTTCGAGGAAATGAGAATACGTGAGAAATGAAATGTATAAATTATGCGGAATAAATGTATTTTACATAAAATTAATTTGTATCGTTTTCTTATTAAAACAATATAGTAACGATTGATTTAAAGTAAAATTTCGGATTATTTGTTTTATTGCTTTAGAAAATAAATAAATGTTACTTAAGTGAAATTTTTCAATTCACGTTTTCGTGAAAATGTTTTTTTTCTCCTGTGCTGCCCACTATATGAAGTCCGTTAATTAACAACATTTTTATTATCTTTTATTTTTCATTTATAATTTCTATAGATTTATTTTAACTCCTAGATATATTAGAATGCGTAAAATAAAATATTTGTTATTCGCAAGAATATTTTTCGAAAATAAACGACGCGGATGAATCTATATCCCTGTATTTTCTTCCAATTATGAATAATTTTCGTGCTAATTAGTGTTAAAAATAAAATAGATATTATCTTTGAAGGTGATTTATTTAAGAAAATAAAAAAATCCGTTTTGTTTTTTTTATATTTTAATAAGAATAAAAATAGCGTACTCATATTTATTTTTGCAAGCGATTTAGTGAAAAAATATAGAATTCAGTTAATTAACTCATTACGGGTATTATACTTCCACTGACATGCATATATTTTTAAATATAAAATAATTAATATGCGTGTGCACAAGTCTGTGTGCGTATATAAACATTTAATAAGATATATTGAAAATAAAGAAAGGGCAAAAATTAATACATAGTTTTCAATAATTTGATATACTTGTAATATATGTAAGATAAATAAACACATAAACGGTTAGTTTACGTTGTTTTCTGAAAAACGATATGATATAACATATTCCTACAACATTTACTTACTACCATTTACACCCCAAATAACATTTATTTATTTTATAAACATTTTTTATGGATTATTGGACTGTTAGACTTATTGGATTTCTCAATGGACTTTTCAAAATATAAAAAACTTTACGATATAGAATAATAATAAATATATTTCCTTAAATAAAGCTAAATAGTCGAAAATGG
This sequence comes from Mischocyttarus mexicanus, assembly GCA_023678845.1. Classification (NCBI taxonomy): domain Eukaryota; kingdom Metazoa; phylum Arthropoda; class Insecta; order Hymenoptera; family Vespidae; genus Mischocyttarus; species Mischocyttarus mexicanus. Next base: position 595,434 of record JACGTP010000002.1, read on the forward strand.
TATTTAAAACTTTTAATGATACCATCCATTGAATTATTTTTGAAACCCATGCGCTGTTATATACATCCATTGACTTTTATTTTACATTAGATCCTATAGATATATATGAACTATCAAAATGATCTTTCAATTGTCTAAACTTACTTGCAACGTAAAACTGAATCCTGTTATCCTTGAAAAAAAAGAAAGAAAAAGAGAAAAAGCAAAGAGATATAGTTTGATATGAATCCACACAGTGAAGCAAACAGTCGGCTTATTATCGTACAGAATGGTTCTCGAAAGATGGGTAACATCGTACATATGTACGTATAAAATAAAGGAGAGAAAGAGAGAGAGAGAGAGAGAGAGAGAAATAGGATAGTAAAAGAAGAGAGGATTAGTATGAAAGAGAAGAAAGGGGAGAGAAAACGAAGAGAGGGATGACATTTACAAATGACCGAGCGTGGCTGAGCTTCTGCCTTCCTTTTCTACCATCATCCTTCTCTCTCTTTCTAAGTGAACTGAAGTTCGTGCAGCACCTTTACAACCCCCCTTTCGTCCATTCGTTCCTTCCACCACTACTACCACTACTACCACTACCACTACCACTATCATTGCAAACCCTCACCCTTTTCCTCCACGAGCCACCGGCTTTTCCTCTTCCGCGACCCTCGTGACCGAGCCACCGCACCTTAACCGACCCCGGGTGCCGCGCTTTCGCGAAATCTGGCCAAACTTTCGTCATAAATAAAGGGTAAACAACGCGCTACCTACCCCAATTCCCCCAATCCCCCTCTTCCTTCTGGCCTTCCTTCTCCAAGCCTTTAACCATCCCCTTTTAGTCAAGCTACTTCCCATCGGCCTCGCCTCGTAACTCACGCTCCTTTCCTATCCTCGACTTCTGTTACCCTCCTTCCCCATTCTGACTTTTCTCTCTACTTATTTTCCACCCCTCTGCCGTCCACAACGATCCCTCTCTTTCTATTTTCTACAGACTCTACTTTTCCACTCCTCCCAGTCCATTTTTCTCCTCTCTTTTTCATCCCACTGAAGGAAGGTCAGGCGTCGTCGTCGTCGTCGTTGTGCCTCGCCGACTACTTTCTAGTGAAACTTTTATGGCCCTTTTCTTACCCTTCTGGCTACTTCAACGTCTGCAATGCTAATCGTAATTTGGAGAGGGGAAAAAAATAGAGAGATATATATATATAAGAGAGAGAGTTTCGTAGGAATGTCTTGAAAACGTACTGTGTAAAAGGTTTTAAATGGGTGATCGTTAATAGCCTAATGAAACTTATCCGAATTCTATCAAAATTTTCCAAATAATTACCTTTTTTTTTAGTTTTTTTTTTTCTATGTAATCTCTACTCATCTGTTCGAGAAGTTTTTACATCTTTATACGTAGTTGAGAATTCGGCACCCCTGCGTGTTATTCGGTACCCTACTTATGGGTATCGATAAGTGTTGATACCATCGGGGAGCGGGATACTCGAAGAACGCATGGCTGCTAGGAAACCAATGATTTAATCTGAGACTCCAACCCACACTAACGTTTCTTAATAATCCACTGAAATTTGATCAAATTTCTTTGGAATTTGTCGATAAACTGTTTATAATATTTTTTTGTGGATTTTTTTTTCACGAATCGATATAGATGGAAATACACGCAAACAAATCCCAATGCACGAAATTGTTAATTTACCTATATAAATCTCTAAAGATATAATTAACGATAACAACTTTATTGAATTTTATGGGTGAGGGGGGAACGAAACGAAGTCGTTGAAAATCAATGAGTACCACTGCTGTTTCCGTGATATTATTTATTCAAAGCACACGTGAAACGATTGAAACAGCCCCACGCGTATTCCTCGTGAAGAATCGAATGATATCGTTTATATGGACAGTGGCTCTCAATTTGGTCATTATTTTAATCATCAAGGAGAGAAAAGAGAAAGAGGAAAAGAGAGAGAGAGATTGTTTGAAATAACAAGATAGGCATATATACACAGAAAGAAAAAAAAATGGAAACGATTAGGATGACAGATGGAAACCAAACCAACGGAGTATTAAAATGCGTGGGAATGAAAAAGTGGAAAGTTTGGTTAACCGTAAGAGTTAGAGGATTTAAGGTCATAATTAACGAAAGTTAATGAAAAATGGTGGAACCATTCTTTTATACTTTTTTTATCTTTCTTGTTATAATTACTCTTAAACCTTTAAAATGAGGGTTAGGGAGGGGAGTAGATTAAACGAGAAAAATAGGACAAGAAGAGTGAGATAAGGTACTTCTTCTGGAATTCTCCAGCTCGAGTAGGACATCTCGAAAGTCGAGTTTCACAGAGAAAAAGAGAAAGAAAAAAAGAAAGAAAGTAAGAAAGAGAGAGGAAGAGAGAGTACGCTTGTCTCTTAGAAACAACGTCCGAAATGATATGAAGCTGGTGACAACGAGCGCTCGAATGTAGTCTCGTTTGCAAGCTTATTGCGAAACTCGCGTTAAGCGAAGCGATTCTTTCAAGTGAAACTTGTAGAAGAAAAAAAATAAAACCCCTGTTACTATTATGACCTTAATTATTCTTAGGTAATAGTATACTTAACAAACACACACACGCGCGCGCATACATATACATATATATGGATGAATACATACATACGCTTGTTAGTTCAAATAAAAACAAGAGAAACAGGGTGTTCTTGATGAAAGATATTCGAAATATTTGATGGTTTTTTTCTTTTTCATGTTCGGGAAAATACGTGAGATGTGTGTACGATAAGCGTTCCTATCGACTCACATCTCTCATTTGTCCTAACCGATCGTAGTTGGATATAACATGACACGAGACAAATGTGCCTGGCGTCGATGTAGACACGTCGTCGTCGGTCTAGATAGCATGACGACGAGAACGTGTGCTTTCTAATGGATTCCTACCTTGTGACATCTTAGAACGATGTAGGATAGACAATGTGTTAAACGGAATCACGAATTTCCTGATATAATGATCAACGATCTTACGAGTTCAAATTTCCCTTTAGTACCGAGATCTCGTTTCGTTGAATCTTTGAATGACAATAATAATGAGAAAAATAGAAAAAGATAAACGATAGGTAAAATGAAATCGGATCGGGTTTAACTCGAAATCTTATAGTCACCGTTCTACGGTAAAAGAAAATATCAATTTCTGGTTAGCCCTATGCGATTTCGCATCAAACATCGTGGAAAGGCCACAAAATGGTCCTCTCTCTCCCTCTCATTCTCTCATTCTCTGTGTTTTCGAGAGCATAGGGTCATTACGATGTGACCACGACCGTCCGTTTCTCGATAAATACTTCATTACTCAGCAAGCTCGAGATCGACACCTAAGTTATCTCTCTCTCTCTCTGTTTCTCTCTGTCAATGTTCTGTGGAGAGAAACTTCGACAGGTTGAATATTTTACATTGAAATACAACGAGGAGGAGTCCAAAGACGTTGCTGACTAGGATGTTCTAACCGCTTCCTATGCTCTAGTTTTGTTTCTCCTTCCTTATTGCTTTACCCACGAACCTGTACGAGAACCCAGCCTCGAAGGAAAAGGTAGAGGAGAAGGAGGAAGAAAAAGAAAAGGAGGACGAGTAGAAGACAAGTACGTTCGATTCGTTCTAAGTCGGAGCTCAGAATGCAGCAGAGGAACAGTTTGTCAACAGCTGGGATCGTTGTTATTCGACATTCGACCAACGATATCCTCGTGTGCATCTGCAAACAGATCCTAAAGATTTTTCCTCGTTCGAATCGTGTCATCCGACACTTTTCCGATAAAATATTACCTTTTTGTCGATCCAAAATAACACCCCCATTTAGCGAAGATAAAAAATTAAAATCACTAACAATAATATAATCTTGTATGAAGTTAAGTTGATGTTATCGAAGATTTCATCTTTTTAGTTGAAAAATAGTGTTTCTTATCAGTGGAAAAAAAAAGGAAAAATAGAATAAAAAGGAAATAAATGGAAAATACGAAGGACGACGAATCGTATATCTTTTTGTAACGTATCTTCTATTCTTAACGTGTTTTCTTCTTTTTTTGTCTCTCCTTCTATTTCTCTCACTCTTTCTCTTTATTTTTCTCTTTATCTTTCTTTAGTTACGAAAGAAAGAGAGAAAGACAGAAGTTTCTCGGTGAGCTTTCAGAAAATCCACTCCTACATTATGGAACTTGTTTGTATGTTCGTAATATCTAGAAATGAGTAGAATTCGCGTAAAGGGTATCCAACGTTATGACTTCCCACGGATACTTGTGCGATGATATCATTATCGTAAGCATTACAATGTCTCTCTCTCTCTTTCTTTAACTCTCTCTCTCTCTCTCTTTAACTTTTTCCTTGCATTAGGAAAAAACACCGAATTATTATTACGGTACTTGTTTCTATTCTCTCCTTTTAAATTGGAAATGTAAAATATTTATTCTAATAAAAGCATTGAAGGCACAAGAAAGAAAAAAACAAAAAATATAAAAATGAAAAGAAGAAAAAGGAAAGTAAAGGATGTTAAGTAGAAAAAAGACATCTGTCGTAACAGTTACGCATCACTCACGCGGATTAACTTTTATCAAAATGAAATAAACTTCAGTATAATACGAGGTCTACTTTCTTACAAGAGAACATATACAACACACCAGATAACGTAACTTAGTAGCAGTAGTGGTGTAATCAAATAGTTGGAACTTTACGGTTTGCGTGTGGGATATTTGTGGCTTACCGTGTACAAACGTGTCTGGCACAATGCAATGTTTGAACGAAATTTCTTCTGGTCGAGAGGGAATCCGAAAATACGATTAACGATTTTCTATCAGATTTTTCATACAAATTTTTTTCGATAATGTTAAATATTTTAATATCCTCTTTTTCAATTTCTGTGCATTAAAAACATTTATTTCATTACGTTTAAGTTACGAATGTAATTTAATACAAATGCATGGCGATATAATATTGAAGAAAAAAAAAAAAATGATTTCTTACGCGTAAAAATGCGGAACAAATTGAATTAAAAAAGAAGAAGAAAATTAGAATATTCTTGCAACAAATACCAATGCACGAGAAAATCTTTTTATCCATTTATCACTGTCTCAAAGAATTTAAGGAAATATTATTAGTATTATAGCGCGTGTTTTTGAAACGTTGAAAGATTTGGTAACTTACGTCGTATAGTTTTGCGAGGTGCTTTTGTACGCGTGATTTTATCGCTATTAATATCAGATACTTGCAAGGGGTTGGTGTATATGTATGAACGTGCGGTTTAGGGACGGTCCAGACAGTGGAGGATAGAAAGACAGACAGAGAGAGTAAGAGAGAGAGAGAGAGAGAGAAGAGGGTTGCCAAGAAGAGGTTCGCGGTGTTTGCGGTCCGTGGCACCATTGTTCGAGTTCTCCTGTATCCCCTTTCACCTCCTCCCCCGCCCACATTTACTTTCTTGGTCTTTCTCCGCGTGACTTTAAACCCACCAAAACTGTTTCTCCAATATTCCTTTCCAAGCGAAGATATCACGTACTTACACGCTACCATTACTGTGACGTGCTTCTTTGCAAGAATGAAAGAAAGTAAAGAAAAGAAAAGAGTTAAAGATGAAAAAAGAAAACTAAGAACAATTTGCCACTTGTTTGGTGAATTTATCAAAGAAGAAATTGCGTGATCATCCTCAGTGAAGTATTTATTATTTTTAATAGGATGCAAAATAGGAAATTTTTGTTTCATTTGTTTGCGTTTTATTAAATTTTGTAATAAAATATGTATTATATTTCAGGATAGAATTTCTTTTAAATACGATTTATGGAAGTTTCGAATCGAGAGATAGATTAAAACAGAATGGCTTGTGTTGAGGCCTTTTTTGGAAGCCTCAAGAATGACAATCCTGTGGTGAAAAATGAGCCCTTTTGGGGAGTTCGACATCGGAGAAATCTTTCGTTACAATGACGAGACTTTGCCAGGGTTCTTCCTTTATTCCCCTTTCTCTTCTATGACATATACTATTACACTATTACAGTATAGAACTGTACATTGTAAACGTAACGTAATGTGTGTAATGTCCAATGAAAAAAATACCTATACGTTTTTATGTATTTGTAAAGCCTCCCACAAGCATGCATTCATTTAATGAAAAGGACAGAAGAGTGGAAGTCTAGAAAATGAAAAGAGGATTAATCCTCTCAGTAAAAGAGAAGAGAACTTACCCTTTTCAGACCTTTTTTTACCCTTTACGAGATATATTCGTTCATAGCTCGTTTCGTTTCATTTCATTTTGTTTCGTTTGATGATATCTATAGATATGTATATCATCGTATCTTCTTGATTCAAATATTTGGGTAACGTACTGTTCAAATATGAAAGAAATGTAACTATGAAATATTAACGTTTAATAACGTCAGCATTTATCATTAAAGAGTAAACATATTACAAACATGATTAAATGAATGTATGATCAAATAATTTTAAGATTAATCGAATGTTAATTAATATGATGTTATATGATTCGAAAAACGCCTTTGGTTTTTGTTTGTACTCCTCCTTTCTCCGCAGGGCAATTTAATTCTTTCTCAATTTTTCCTTATTTTCATTTTTGAAAATACTTATACGTCCTCCTTACGTTTACTTCTACGTTTACTACGATCGACTGTTACTATAGTATAAAAATGAAAAATTATGAATGTGATTTTGAAAAGCCGATTTCTCAGGAACGGAAAGTTAAAGAGACTTGAAACAAGTATCATTTTAAAGGGGAAATATTCTATTTTTTTTTGTTAATATTAAGATTATTATCATAAGTTTCAGGAATAAATAAAAAACAAATTGGAAATTTTATTTTTAATTGTTCTTACGATTTTTTTTTCAAAACATTTAACTTTCAATTTACGTTAATTTTCTAAGAATATTGAACCATAAATATTGGTATATTTATTTTTCATGTGAAAATATTATCGTTCGTTGAATATGACCACAAATCAAATAAGAAGTATTCTCGAAAGAGAATGTTTAATTAATTTACTATAGAATATTTGTCTGTGTTGGCGATCTCGCAGAATATTATACAGGTAACATCGCGAGGAGATGATTCGGATTATCCTTTCGCGAATCCAATTACAATTTTGACGTATAAAAACACACACAAATGCTCCTACGCAATGTATAAATATACATGCACATATATATACAACAAAGTAACGAAATCTTCTAAAGGAAATTACGTTCTCCATTGAAAGTACGAACGTTCTTCCTCGTCTTCACTTTATGCATAATTTTATCTTCTTTCGCATCTTTCGATAAAACGAGTAAATACATACATATACATATGTATATACACATCCACACACACACACACTAAAAAACTCGTATATATGCATATATAAATGTATATATAAATACACATTTTTCGTGAGCTTCATCGATCGTTTTTATCCTAGCTTCGTTCGTTCGGAAATACGAACTTTATCTGAAATTTTTCGAATACGAAAATCGATATTGATGCTTGATAAATTCTGAGATTTTTCTAATCTTTTTCTATTTTCTTCAATACTCGTTTCCTCTCCCCCCACCCCAACCACTTTTTTTTTCTTTAATGTAAGTAAGATTTTCTATAAAGGCAGATCAACTCGTTTAGATACCATCCGAACATTGAATCAAAATATTAAAGAAAGAAAAAACTTGTGTTTTTAAGCAACGATGAATCAAGGAAAATCACGAACTGAATGTGTTAACAGGCCTTTTATAAACGCAACTTTTTAATTAGGACGGTGCTTTCGCATTTTCCTCTATTTTCACCTCCTATACTTTAGTGGTCTTGTTCGTGAAATATACATACGTATACATGCACACAATATAAAATATATATTGTATTTTGTAATATATATATTTTGTATATATAAAATATATGTGTGTGTATGAATGTACATTGCTATTTCGTCGTGTCGTCAAACATGTATCTCGTCGGACGCGTTTACTTGTAACGAAAGAGTTGGTATGGGAATAAAAAGCATTTCGTTTCTCTTAGGGCATATCTGGGTCACCCACGCTTTTCTCGTTTTTACATCATTGTTGAGAAATTTCCCTTTTTTTTTCTCTTCTCTATAGTCTATCCCCCTCCACTCCATTTCTTTCATTCTCTCTGTTTCTCTCTTTTCTTTGCCCACGTGTACTGATAAGAGTTGAAATACTTCTCAACGTTTAGTTGGAAAAAGAAAAGAGACAGAGAATAGCACGATTCACGAAAAGAATATGGCAATCACGACACGTAGGATATACGTATGTATTGTGAGAAGAAATAATAACGTCTACTAAGGATATTCTTTTCACACATTTCATATACGTGTTCCTTTCTCATTCGTCTACGAGAGAACATGGTATTTTTATATTAAATAAAATTATTATTAAAATACTAATAATGATAATAATAATAATATAAATGCAAGATAATCATTTTTTCTTTTACCCGATAATTACATGACGTATTAATAAAATACAATTAAAAAATAAGAATTAATTTAATCGATGGTAAAATTTTGAATTATTTGCAAATAAAATCATTGGGATTAAATCATCTCAAAGATATCCATTTGTTAATAGGAATGAAAAAGAAAAAAGAAAAAAGAGAAAATAAAAAAAAAAAAAAGAAAAGAAAAAGCCAAGTTAAACTTGTTTTCGCTTTTATCGCACGAGAAACTGCCATCGAATTTATCCGACATGGTTATCGATACAGTCGTTTAATCTCGTCAAGGCTTTCTCGATCGATCGATCCTCGTGAAAACGATAAAGCGTTGGACAACGATCTTTACGGGCAACTAGGGATATAAAGTATGAGGAGTAAATAGGAGAAAACGAGACTTTAACAAGGAGAAAAGAATTCAATGTTAAGAGAATATAACGCGATAGATTTAACGTGAAATGGATAAGAAAGATAAAGAAAAAGAAAAAATAGAAAAACGAAAAAAAAAATAAATAGAAAGAAATAGAAAGGAGAAAAAAGAAAACGTGGTAAGAAAATGATTTTTCTACAAGTAAACCTGCTTATGTATATAGTTAAGTAATACAAATATACAAGTATATACATATATACTTACATATACTTATACATACTCATATATCTCCTCACAATACCTATATGTATATAAGAAGACGCCTTGAGTTGAATTCCCTCTTTGTAGATTTTTATTACTAGATCTCGACTCGAGAATATAGCGATTCTGTGATATACCGAGTGATACCTTGTATCCTCGCGAAAAATCGTAAAACGAATGAGTTTGAACGAGTATGGAACGTAAGCAGATCTTCCCTTTCTGCACCTGTATAGATTTTGCTGTTATAACATCTATAAACCATTCCCCTCCTTTCACTCCTCCACACTATCTCTCTCTCTCTCATTTCACGACATTCTTCTGTTTCCTCGTATATTTACATCTCGTAGAACGAAAATCGAGGATGTAGAACAGCAGAAAACAGCCAAGAAATAATTTCATGGAAAATATACGCTACGTGTTGTTACCAATGACGAAAACGACGGTGCAATCTCTCTTTGAAGTTTTATCTTCAAAGCTTTTTCTTTGTCTTTATTATTTGAAAAGATTTTATAACAAGTTACGAAATGTTTTTCACGGTATTCAAGAGACTGATGTGAATGGAAAAAGAATTAAAATAAAAGTTATAAGACTACATTTGATTATTTACATGGGGAAAAATTTCTGCCGGGGGGGGGGGGGGGGAAAAAAAAAAAACACGTATGATTAAAAAATATTTTTTTTTTTTTTTTTTTTTTTTCTTTAATGGAAATGGTAAATTTTATTATTAATATGAATAACACTAACACTTTTCAAAATAATTAAAATATACGCAATATTTCAAACATTTCTGGTTCCAACAATCTAAATAAAAAACCCATTCATACTTGGTCGAGAGTTCCGTGTAAATAGAGTAAAATTGGGTATAAGTCGAGTTATCAAGGAATGCAGATGATAATAGTAATAATAATAATAATTTGACCAAATCTGTGATATAGATAAATAATTGAATTATATTATTCGTAGTTATCGATCAAAGGTAATGGATTGTGCAGTAAGTAGCATGTATTGGCTAGGACCTTGTACATATGTACATAGGCGTAAACGACCGATCAAGAAGGATCTATGATCGGCTTCGAATGCCGAGGGTTACTCCGAAGGGGTAGGGTAACGACTAATAGTGAATTATGGGGTAGAAATTCGCGCGTACCTGGTATAACCGAAACGTTATAGCTCTCGTGTATCATGACGATCGATAAAGGGAGCCATTGTGATACTTATTGTTAGAAGAGGTAGGAGGCGTATTCTAAAGTCGCATAATTTCTAGCTCGTATATTGTAAAGTGAGAAAGCGATAATAGGTTTGTGTTGGGACTATCAATCTAGCTAACCCTTTCATTGCAATTTATATTTCACATTTCATATATTATATTTCTTTCATCTCAATATTATTATTATTATAATTATTATTATTATTATTATTACATTAAAGCGTATAGTGATCGTCATTTTTGCTTGTCTAATTAGGTACTTACAAAGCGACAAGAGGAGAAGGAAAGAGAAAGAGCAAAAGAAAGGAGATGAGGGAGAATGAGAAAAGGAGAGAGAGAGAGAGAGAGAAATTTGGAGTCTGCGGTAAATTATAATATATGCTAACAAAATCCTCTCTTCTCTGGTGGCTGTGGTTCTGGCAGAAAATGGCATCGGGATTTTGTCAGAGAGGCTTTGCTTATAATCATTTACAAGGCACGTACGCGAACCGTACGACAAAGGTGTCGTACGTCGAGTTCTCAAACGACATTGTACTAGAGCGTAAGAGAGGAAGGGAGAAAGAGAGAGAGAGAGAGAGAGAGAAAGGTTTGGAAAATAGGACTGGTCGACGAACGGAGGCGATGCTTTGTAGTTTCTCATAATTGATTTCCAGTCACGTCCTTCAAAAGCGAGCACGCTCGCGCGGACTTCGAAGTTGCTACGTTTCCCCTGCGTGATATGATTTTTATAAACAATGAATTTTAAGTTTCTCATCAAATTTAATTTATTTTTCTTTCTTTTTCTCTTTTTTTTTTTCTCTCTCTCTCTCTCTCTTCCTTTCTGTAAGGAAAAGAAATTTAATTAATTCATTTTTAATATCATCGATCTCGAGCGTGCTTAATTTTAATACGAAATAATAAAAAAAATAAATGTTGTTAGATATTAATATAACTGTTTAGTTTTGTCCTTTACTCTTTCATTAAGAATATAACGATGTCGGTATAATAAGTTTATGTACGGATCCGTAGAAATTCACGAGTACATAGACGACCTGACTATTTTCAGTGTTCGTAACTGCTCGTCTGCGGTTGGTCTGCCATGTTATCTTATTCGATGAATCCTCTAACGACGAAGCATATCTATGATGCTGGTTGAATATGCTTCGCGAGAAACATGGACCGAGGTTAATTCCAACATTTCTCTATGCGTTATTATAAAAGAAAGATAAGAGTAAGTCATTGTTATATATGTGGTTACCATGTAGAAAATTATAAAATACATACACGTATTTATTAGATGTAGAAACTAATTTGATGCATTTTTATGAAATCATAAATCTATTATTCTTCAAAATACTCGTAGTGTACATTATTTTCGATGGCTTTGGTCGATTTTTCAGGCTTGTCATTGACGAAAATAAAAAAATAAAGAATACCGATTATGATGCAGTGAATTCAGCAATGCTTTCCTTTTTTTTGCATCACTTCTTATTTTCTTTTTTTGTATAAATTCTTAGATATCTGTCAAATAATGTTGGAATGTGTGATCGGAATAAATGAACATTATTTCTTTATTTTATTTTCAAAGATTTCTTTTGCAATGTAGGTACAATAAATTTGGTAAAATTAGGAATTATCTATTTTCCTGTAGTTTTGCTTTTCTTCCTCTATTTGTTCTTGTAAGATTTATCAAATTATGCAAAAGCATACAATGCATAGAAAGAATGAAAATAAGAGACGGATATCATCGAATTATTGTGTAGTTTCCTTTGGTTGAGGGAGGTCTTTCGTGTATTCAAAAGATTGCGACGAGATCGTCCTTTTAAAGCGTTGAAAAGGGAAAAGAAAAAGAAAAAGAAAAATAAATAGAAACAGAAAAAAAAAGAAAAAAAATAAAGAAAGAGAACCCCCAGAACCCCCCAATAGAGGACAAGTAACGCGTTCGTGTACGCGGAAACGAGTTAACGGTAAACTTCTTCTTCTTCTACTATTCCTACTTCTTCTACTTCTTCGGGGATCTTCTGTATATCCTTCTATTTGCGAAAGGCAATCCCAATTCCAGACGTCGATTTGTGGGATCGGCAAATCGAGCGCGTGCCGTTCGGCAAGATTCCCAACGAAGAGTCCTCTTTATTTTCCAGCTTTATTTCCTTCGAAGGGATTCGCTTCGAATTATCGACGATGATCGAATAAAAGGGCCAACCTTTTTCCTCTATCTATTCTTCGACATTTTATTTCTTCTTTGCGTCGATGAAAACTCAACAGAGCTGTTTATCTTTCCTCGAAAAGCAAGTTCTAGGGCTCTAGTACGTTCTCCATTCGAAACACCCAACACGATTATTCCATCCTACGAGCGTGTGATCGAATTAAAATCGATCCACTCGTGAAATAGAGAGAGAGAGAGAGAGAGAGAGAGAAGAGAGTAACGTTTATGGCACTTTGGGTCTCCCATAAACCGCGTCCGATTAACGGCCTTCGTCGTTCGGCCAACCACTGGAGAATCGTTGAGAGAACGTTAATATCGAAATTCGCATAATCCATGTACCTACACCGACGATACTAATCTCTATACTATGATGATACTATTTCTCGTGTATCATATTGTTTAAAGTGGAAGTATCAATGTCGAAAAAATATTTAAAAAGACGTTATAATATATTTTAGTTGATAAAAGTGTTCAAATATCCATACGTAACGATCCTAACGTTCGAACTTTAACAATTATTTTTACTTATGTTATTTTATGTTTGTAGATAAGCAAGAATAAGAATAAATGTTTAAGAGTAAAGAGAATTTCTTCTTCTACTCGGATCTGAATTTGTATTTTTTGCGAAAATCACTATTGGAGAAAGTCTAAATTATACAAGGTTTGTCGTATCAGTGCTATGCATAAGAAGAGAGAGCGAGAGAGAAATAGAGAGTGAGAGAGAGAGAGAGAGAGAGAGAGAGCGGGATAGAAAGAAAGAGACAGACAGACTAAGGTCATTTAAATTTTTCTACATAGAATTTAACGGAGAGAAAAGGAGAAAGAGAGAAAGAGAGAAAGAGAGAAAAGGAGATAGAGAGAAGAAGGGAATGAAGCGTACGTGAAGCATGCTATATATAGTATATTCCTTTTCTTCTCGCGCATCGGCCCACCAACACTATTCTCTATTGCATAATGGGACTCCTATTTACCTACTTGCAGCCAACTGGCTGCAGTCAGCATCTCGGTCGGTCGAGTCGGTATGGGCCAACCCTCCGGAAAACAAGCCTGGAAAGCAAGCTCTGAAAGTATCAGGAACGTCGGGTGGCCGCCTTGGCAATAATAAGAAATTGATAGTAAAGGAAGCATAATTCCGAGTATAGCGCCACTCGGTTTCCATGAATTTTTCATGAATTTCAAAGCTGTATATATGCAAATCGGGCTATTTTCACGATTCGGAATGCCTTAAACGTTTTAAATATACGCTCGGGGAATAGACGTGGTATAACGTAACATGGTTTGCCTCTAGAGGCCATTAAGTTTTCACTTACACGTTCACCCTCTCGTCATTTCGTCCCTTTCTCGTGTACTACTCCTCATCTTTCTCATTCTCCTACCACCTACGATGTAATCTATCAAAGGTAGGTACGTCCGATAAATCGTCGATGTATTACCCCATCAAGAGGTCCGAGAACGACCCCGACTTCCAAAATGCAAGCACGATAGTTTAAAAGTACGATCAAATGTACGTAAATATGTGAGAAAAGTGATATCCTGTTGTATAATGTTTAAAAATTCACGAATATAAGTTTCTTCATCGAATATAGTCATTTCATTACCGTTATACGAATGAAAAGAAATGTCCGAAATACGAGCAAATTTCTTTTTACCAGTCTTATGAACTCGGATCTTTAGAATATCTTCGTACGATTGGCTGAATGCCCGAACGAAGCATTCTCGAAACTTGGCTGAATTTCATATTACTTTCGTATAAAGAGAGATCGGAAGAAACGTATATCAGAACGATTCATATCCTCGATCGACTGTGAACTATGCATTTAATATCGTTTTATATACTATACTTTACTGCTTATATATGGTCTACATTCTAACCTATGCTATAAAAATGTTGTTATTTTTATCAATTTTATCTTGAAAATGATAAACCTTAGAATAGTATTAGGATGAATATTTCTATTGGTTTTGAGTTTAAGAAAGCGATTTAACAGATTACTATTATTATTATTATTATTATTATTTTCATCCTCGTCGTCATTCAAATATAAATTATTCTATCGTTCATCAGATTCTGATTCCTCTAATTATTTTTGTTTGGTACGAGGAGAGGTAACCAAAAAACTACTCCCCATCATCTATATCGATTCTTTCCTATTTCCATCAACACTTTCACGGCTTATCTGTCTCACTTTTGATTCGATCGACTTGCATTAAGTTCTGATTAATTCGGATAATATAGACTGTATTGGCAAATAATCGCTGATAATTTTCTGTCGTTTCATGGAATCGAACCGAGTTTATGTTCGATGGATGTGGCATTTGCATTAAGATGGCTGGTCATATACACTGTACTTTTTCAATTTCTATTTTTTCTTTTTTTGTTTTTTTCCTTCTATTTCTTTTCTCGTAAAATTTAATCTGTAACAATTCATTGAATTTATTAACATTTAATTTCGCATTTTTTATACTCATCGTAGCCGTCCATCTGGCATTTCATGTTATTTTTGATAAATTTTCAACCAATTTTATTCTCCCATTGTCCATTATTATACGTTGAATAAAAAAAAAATAGGAACAATACGTTACCAAACATGAATCCTATCTATAATAACAATACATTAGTATTGTTAAAAAATCCTTTCAAAGATATCCGAGACAATCTATTTCGTTCCGTTCAATTATTTCAATATAGTATAGAAATTCGTGCACAAAAACGTTAATCGCAATCAGAATCTTCCGAATTTTGATTTTAATAACTCTAGATTTATATTATATATTTATATGTGGGATGGGAAAACTCGACGAAGGAAATACGAGATAAAGTATACCTAATGGCCGTGGGTTTCAAATATTTTAGGTACGCGCATAGCGATAATTTATTATACGAAAGGACAGTTGGAAAAGAACGAAGGACTGAGAAGTTAGTCATCGTCTAGCCATCAAGCAGTGAACGTCTCATATTTGTATTTTCTTGTTGTCAGAATATATTGCATTTTCATTGAAATGGTCTTTTTATCTTTATAAACAATCGATTATTAACACCAGTATTCCTACTCTTCGATTGGCAGATACTCGTAGAAAGACTGATGAGAAGAAAGGAATCCTACATATATATAATTTTGTCCGTTGTTATCAATGTCAGATATTTCAAAAAATGAATGTTAGAAGAAAAAAAATGTTGGAGATGAAAGTTGTTCAGTTTTGTATGTAGAATAAAAAGGATGGGGGAGGAAAACATATCAATATTATTTATATTTGATTCTGTTGACTCACTCCGTATATGTTAGTGTATATAAATTTACCTATGTACGATATATAAAGACGTATATCTTTGTGGCTTCTAAAGAATTTTTTTGAATAAAAAGAGATAAATAGTAAGAGGAAATATCTCCCGTCAGATGGTTTTGAGTCCTGGGAATGTTAGATAGCTCGTAAGGATGTACATAAAGGTTGAAATGTGCGACACAGCCGATGTGCATACGGTTCGAATATCAATGGTTTTACGAGGATGAAAGGAGAAATGAAATGAAAAGGAAGAAAGAGAGAAGAAGATGATCTTGAAGAGAAAAAGCTATCTAATAAAAAGAATACGACTTTGTAAAGAGAATATAAAAGTTAATCAGAGAAATACTCGATCGTGAATGAGTGAGAAGCTAAAAAAGGGAAGACGTTTATCTCCTTTCATTTAATCGTGATAGAGAGTAAGAAAATTAATGGGATTCATAAGAGCATCTCGTAAATGAGTAACTTTGAAGATAAACTTTGTGCTTATTCGTGCATATAATCTATAACAGAAATATTGGTTCTTGTAATACGTTCGGAATAAATATGCGGAAGAATTTTCGACGCTTTAGTTTTTTTTTTATCCTTTAATTACTTAGCAATCACAATTAATGAGAAAAAGAAGGAAAGAGACAGAGAGATGAATAAAATGTCGAACCGTAAGATGATAAAAGATTAATCGTTCCTAAATGCACGTTTAAACGATATGACGTATATGTACATAGATTAGTTACACTTGTAATAGTTTTTTCAGACACATAGAAATTTCGTACTATGTAGCTTTGGCTCGAGATTTCCAACGGATCGGAACGGCGTTCCATCCATCAAAATCGTTCTACGATTCTCTAGCATCCCACGTTTCCAGGATTTAACCCATAACCGTAAACTTTTCCATGCGTACGACGAATCACCTTTTGCGCGATCGATCCAATCAGGAGTAAAAACGAATAGGAGAGAAAGAGAGAAGAGAGATATAGGTTGGTATAAAGTATCATGTTTTCCATTTACGACGAATCGATTACATTCCCTTTTCTCGAAAGTAAGAACAAACAAGAGAGAGAGAGAGAGAGAGAGAGAGAGAGAGAGAGAGAGTATTTTCAAAGACATGTCAATGTTTAGCGAGCTTAAGTCGTCTTCGTCTTAAACATTCGTCTTGAAAACTCGCAATCGTTGAGTGTTAGAATGAGAATATAAAATAAGGGTAAAGTATTGAAGAAAAAGTGGGAGGGAAAGAGAGAAAGAAGAAAGAGAAAGTAAGATGAAGGTTTAAAGGCGTTAGCGATTAGGGTAAGCGATTCCCAAGGGATTTCAAAACCCTCTTTTCCTCTATTTCTCTCTCTCTTTTTCTTCAGAAGCAGTGTCAGTACCAGTAACAGTTGTAGAAGAGTCCAATCTTGTTCGCGACACAACGTTAAAACTTTCTCAAAGCTTGTACCTAACTCCACCATCGAGACATCCTTGTATCCTTCCTTTAGCTTAGGCATTCGCGACAAACCAAGTCTTGATTTCGATCTTACCCTCTTTCCTTGCGAAAGACGCACGTCTACCATCGCAGATTACCATTCGATGCTAGTAGAAAAAAAAGAAGGGAAACCTCTCTGAGAAGAAGGTTGAAGCTCACCATCGAACAAACTTTCTCGTCCCTAACAGCTGACCGAATAATACGATTTATCGTCTTTCTTTAACTTTAGACTATCCTCTAGTGATTTGACTTTTTCTTATACAAAATTACATCTATCTAAAATCGAACAAGCTTTTCTTTATCTATTTGAACCTCTTTTATATGGAGATAAATATTTTACAACTTTTATCAATTGACTAAAATATTCCTGTTTAATTTTTCATAAAATCATAAACAAGAAAAGAAGAACATTAAAAAATTTCAATTGTATTGTATTGTATTTTTAAACGAATTATTTTATCTATCACTGAATTTAATGATTTATTCAATTGAAAATCCTTCAATATACTCCATTGAATTTTGTATAATAAAGTTCCACTACAATTTGCTGGTATTTGTTCTCTTTCTATTTTTACTCTTTCTCTCTTTTTCTCCCTCCCTCTCTCTCTCTTTCTCTTTTTTTTCCCTAACAAAATTTGTCCAATAAAATTTCCGACAATACTCGGTAGTAATGTTGTGTACATTTAAAATGGTATACGAAGTAATCGTTGGAAGTAAGTAGTAGGTACGAAACGTTTAAAACGTTGCTTTCTATGGTTGAAGTTTGTACCGCCTCGAGAACCGTTTCGAAGTTTACTCTCGTAAATTTGTGGATCGCGTGTACAATAATTTTGAGATTTTATACCGCTCGTTGTCCTCGCTCTATTTAAGTTTACGTCAAATAAATTCGCTTGTCGTTGGATTTTCTTTTTCTTAATTTTTTTACTTCTATCGAATTTTTGAAAAAACATTTTACCCAAAACAAAAATCTTAAAACTCAATAAAAATTTTGTATCGTAAACAGATAAATGTATTCGTAAATACTAACGATTTAATAAATTCTTTTTTTGAATTATTTAAATTTGTGAATTAATATTCCAGAGAAGATACCATTTTAAGGAGAACAACAAAAAAGAGAATAAAACAACGATACGATTTGCCTATGTCGTCTTTTTGCGTAAGATAACCGAAACAGTTTTTGCAAATTCGTTTCCTCTATTCGACTTCGGTATTACAACAATGTCGACATAGCAGTATCTGTCAAGAAGCAAAACAAGCATTTTCGCAATCATGGCCTTTGTGATGACGAAAACCGCTTTTCTCGGTGAAAAACAGGAACGACTTGGGAATTCGTTTATTCAATAAAAATATAAAAAAAATTCAAGACGAAGAAGAAAATTTTGCAAGAAGACAAAAAGATTTAGAACAAAATAAAATGTCCTCTTAACCTTCTTGGCTTATTTTCACATATTTAATATTAAATAAAAAAGAAACATTGATGTGTAAATAGCATACAAATAAAAATAAGAGTATTTTAATTAGTTGATCAATTGATTGAAAATCGTTGATAAGCAGCAAACGAAAATTTTCTGTCATTTACCTATATATATCTAGGTACAGTAATTATATATTAGTATATATATAAATATACACAAGAATACGTAGAGAATACACTTGTATGAATCCTCAGTGGATTATCGTTCAATTATGATCAACGTATTTACATGATAAATTATTGATAATAATTAGACTTACAGCTTGTCCACGCAGCTTAATTAGCCTCGCCTACAGCGACGTGTATTGTTTGTACAGTCGTAATTATGTCTACATATATACATATTGTATATATATAACATGTATACATATGTGGTATGCGTCAGTCGAATTTTAGTTATCGTTGTGAATCGAACTTAAAACAGAAAAAAAAACATATTCCTATCGAGTAGATACGAAATTATACGAGTAATATATTTGCACTTATAAATCTGTTGGTAGTGGAAAAAGTTGATTAAAGAAATTGAAAAAGTTACACGCATGTAAATTGTAAAATAAGTTGTTAAAGTATTTGTTAAAAATGGATAAAAAGAACGTAAGATGTTTAGGGACACGTGTTCCTAATTTATTCATCAGTTTTTAACGTATAGCAAATTATAATGTGACAACGTAATAATGGAAAAACAAAAAATTGTAGATTTTTTAATTTCTGTTCTTTTTCTTTTTTAGATTACAAATGACCAGTGCGGTTTTTTTGAAACTAGATGGTTGTTAAAGTTTCGACTATACTCCGATGAATGCGTGCTAGTACGATGAACGACGCGTGACAATTATCCCCATTGGCAAATCCCGATGCGAGTATTCGAACTGTGTGGGTGAATACACGGTATCGCGTAATAGAGTATAAACGAACGCACATTTAACGAACGCGTATGGCATACTTTTCCGCTTTACAAATCGAAATGGACGTTGAATTACTACGAGCTCGCATATGTGAAAGAACGCGAGATGTATTTAAAATATATTTTAAATTCTACATCTCACGAACAATGTGATCTTTTTTAGATAAACGAATAATCGATTAGCATTCTTTTTAATTCGTTCAAATCATTCAAAATAATAAAATGTATCGTTAGATTATAGATATTTTCTCTATCGTCGATCATCATTATTTTTCGAATAAATTCTGAAACAACTTTATTATAGGATGTAAAAATTGTTTATACAAAATTATTTGTAACAATTAATAAATAATTATTCTTGATATCATAAATAGGACAGAGAGAGAGAGAGAGAGAGAGAGAGAGAAATATTGTTAAATATTATCTCTATTTGAAATTTCAACAATAATTAGCTCGAAAGATATTTCTATTGTTATATAATGTATTTATTTTGACGTACTGACCTACATACATTACTTGAATTTAAGTGCATTACTATTTTACTACTACTATGGTTTATTTCGATTATTACAACCAACTTTTACTACAAAAACGAAAAAATATAAACGAAATTTTTAAAAATCGATATCTCAGAAGAGTAAAGTCGTCGAGACTTGAAACAAGTACCATTTTAAAAGGAAAAACATTATTCTTTTATCTTTGTTATAAAATACTATCGATATAATAAAATCGATATTTCACAAATTCGTTATCCGTAAGTATAATTTTTTTTTTACAATTAACTTTTAAGATCGATTTGAAACAAAAACAGATCATATCAAAAAGAAAATCATCATTTTTCTATTAATATTAAATACCTAGTCATAATAATAATTATTATTATATTATAGTTCTTATCCAAAACAAAAATTTGATAATAAAAAAAAACTTCTAATGGTACCTTAGACATTTTAATTTCACTTTTTTTTTTAACATAACTCTCAATCGCTTATGACAAGGAAAACCGAAGCGACCAAAGCATTTAAACACGAGAAGCGATGTCTCTGCATTCGACAAGATAGAATACCTACATTGATTAGTAACAGTAATATTATTTACCGACAAAAAATATTCGAATAATAGGAATAGTAGCTCGACGAACAGGTACAAACGTTAATTATTTTAATGTCGAAGACTGGGCTTTCTCACGTATAGTTGAAGCAACGAGATTCCAAGAGAAACAGGAAGATGAGAATATAGGGAAAGAGAGAGAGAGAGAGGGAGAGGTAGTTATGGATGGGAATGACCGAAGGTATTATGATAAAGAGAAAGATAGAAACGGAGTAGCAAAGTGTATAGCGTTAGGAGGGAGGGGGGAAGAGGGGAAGAACTCCCGCAAGTAGCGGGCTTTGCGGTTATACCGAACAGGCTTTATAATTAATTCCATTGTTCGAGCCGACTACGATATATATATGTGTGTACATTGGTACATATCTAGGGCAATACTAACTATTACGAAAGACAAGAGAGATAGAGATGAACGATGAAAGATACCGTATGTTTCCTTTCCCTACTGAACGAACCACCGTTAATCGCGTAAATGTTGCAGCATCGTTGCTCACAATCATCAATGTACCATACTACAGGATTAAAGTATCAAAGGATAATACGTACTTGATCCTTTCGAGTACAGTACTTGTATGTTTTCTTGATTTTAAACTTCTTCGATTGTTACTTTTCTTCGTAACAATGTACGTATGTATGTATATACGTGTGTATGTATATGTATATACTTTAAGAGGGTAAAAGAGAGAGAGGGAGAGATAGAGATAGAAAGGAAGCTTTGCTCTATTATTCAATTGATCGATAGTTCGTCGAAGTTTGTAGAAAAGAAAAGAAAGAAAGGTAGAACGTTTTAAGTCGACAAACTGTGCGAAAGTGGTGAGCAAAGTTCTAGGAACGGAAAGCTGGTTAACGAAACTAGTTAAAAAGCGAAGACCCTTCTCGTTACACTAGATCGTGCAGTAAAACTTTTCCTTTCGTAATTTCGTGACAAACGTTTGAATCCTAGTTGATCGTATATTCTATCTATATATATATATATATATGAGAGAGGGTATCTCAATAAGTTGTCAAATATTGAATATATCCAGAGAAATATTTACAAAATCTTTTAATCTGAATAGTTTTATTCTGTCATTATTTCCCTATCTAATAGTGTTTATTTTTTCTTTCTTTAGAATTTTCGATAAACGTTCGAGCAAAAGATTCGATTTTCGATAAAAAGTCTCGCGTATATTTCGAATTACAACGTTAGAACACAACGAAAAAGAAATATAGGGAGAGAAAGAGAGAGAGAGAGAGTCTTGTTCTTCTTTAGGTTAGTCTCAACGATCGTCCGAAAGGGTCTCCGATGTAAAGTGAAAATCGAGCTTCAACGGAAGAAATCGTCCGAGTACTGCGATAACGGCTCACTTTTATCGAGTAAATTCACATGGGTTCTTACACTTCGTTGAGAGAAAATGAGAAAGAAAGAGAAAGAAAAGGAATGAAAAGAAAGTTCAGGAAAAAGAGGGAAAGAAAGAGAGAGAGAAAGAAAAAGATGCAGTATTCTCAAGCTTTCACGAAGCAGAAAAGTACAACTTAAGCTCGTACGCTTGGGTAAAAGAGTTTTCACAAGAATCTCGTAAATGCCAGCTTTCTGCTTGGTCCACAAACCTAGGAAGCAATAAGAGTGAAAAAGAAAGAAAATTATAAAGAGAGAAAGGGAATAACACACGCGCAGAGATCTAAAGAGTAGTAGTTGGTATTACACGAAGGTGGACTTGAAGGATGGCGTGTTGCTCGTACCCTGGAGATTCTCGAAAGGGTAAATGGACGAGGAATAGAGGGTGGGAAAAGGGTGAGACGTAAAGAACGGGAGCACGTTGTGCCGGTAGGTAAAAGGATCAGGAGGCTTCGTTCGTAAAGAAATGATGTATGATCTATCCGTGCCACGCCATGTGGTGGCGAGATTTTCAACCCCTTCATCTTTGCGAAGCCTTGGACCCTACTACTACTAGTAATACTTAGTACTGCCACTACTACTACCTTATTCCCGTCCAGACCATGCTTCGTGCCGTGGCCAACTCTCGCACGAATTGATGGCAAGTGGTCTTCGGAAAAATGGCCGTAATGCATTCCCAAAGTGAAACGCTTAACTCCCTCCACTACTCACTCCTCAGCTCTCACTCTTTTTATTCCACACAACCCGCGATTCATTCATCCTTATCTTATTAGTATTTGCATCTATCTATATATCTATTGATATATAGAATTGATGACTGGATTTTTATTATCATTGAATATTAGTTAACGATTTTCGGAATTCTTTTTTTTTATTATATAATATTAGTAATGAGATGAAAATTCTAAGAAATAGTTGAACAAATTATCTGGTAAAAATTATTATCAAGGGAAGTATAATAATTATTACTTCCGTTTATACGTTATCTTACTTTCTCCATCGTTGACTTTTTGAACAATCATTTACGCTCTACCAACAGAAATAATGCCAACTTTGGCGAGATTATTACGGCGAAATTCGAGGAGTGGCATTAACAATCTGCTTACCCTTTTTTTCGTTTGCTGGATTTAACTTGCCGAGCAATGTAGAATATAATTCCTTCTTCGAGTAGATTTAAACGTTGGCTTATTCTTTTTTTCTTTTTGTCTTTCATTATTCATTTTTGTATTGTTAATACAAGCAGAGGACACGATTAAATTCTCGTTCGAATGAAAATGACCGACGTTGAGCACGCAAAAGGTCATTTTCGTCCTTGTGGTGAATGATAATAATGATAATAATAATAATAATAATAAAAATAAAAAGAAATAATAATAATAATAATAATAATCGAAAACTCGAAAGTTCGTGTTTTTCTCCGTGACGTATTTTGTCCCATTCCGTCGATCAATCGATTATTTTTCACCGATGAACGAGTATTTAATTAACTTTGAACCAGAACATGATGTTTTTAAAACACAAAAAAATCTTGTGGAAGTAATAGAATCGAATAGAAACAAGAGAGAGAAAGATAGAAAGAGAGCGAGAGAGAAAAAGAAAGAGATGATAGGCAAAGAGAACTATTTCTTTCGACCAGTGAGAAGTTTTTAAAAACATATGGTAATATAGCACGAAAATCTTGTCGAATCCATTCGTTATACTAATGAGGGATTTATTCAGGATTAATTTCGATAGAATAGTTCGTTTGATCAGAAATATTTGCCTGTTGGTACGTTTAAAAAACCGTAGTACATGGTGCCATTGTAAATTTATAAATACGGGATATCGCGTCGATGTTTTGCAGATATAAGCTTTCAAAAAAACATCAAATGTTTCTCTATAATAATCTAGTATTTCCATTCATCGTGAGATTTTCACGTCAAAGCCTTTTTTTTCGTTTGACGATTACTAATCGTCACGATTTTTGTACGAAACTTTCGGTATAGAAAAATAAATTAAAACATATAACGACACATCCACATCGTGATAACTTTTATTTTCTTTTATTTTTTTTTTTTTTTTGGACCATTCAAGATAACCTACGAATGCAAGGAACGTTGAGCTTCTGTAAAATCTATAAAAAAAAAAAAAAGATAAAAAGAGAAAAGAAAAAGTTCCATCAAAATAATAATAATAATAATAATAATATAATAATAAAAAAAGAACCAAATTCGAAAATAGAAATTTGATCGTCGAAATTTCCATTCTCTCGACTGTGTTCGCGTTTCAACGAGTGCTCGGTTGAAATGGTTTTCCAGTCAAAAAAAAAACAAAAAAAGGAAAAAAATGAAAGTTTTTAATAAATGTAAATTTACACAAACACAACATCCGACTAGTATCTACACCGATCCTGAAAAGTGTGGTATGATTTACCACCCGAAGTACTATATGAGTCGGCAAGGGTAAAATCCTACAAAGTTGGTTAACTTATTTTCGTGGCGTAACCAACATGATACATACATATGTATATGTTACATTTATATCCGAGAGAAAAATTTACTTAAGGTGGTTTTTTTTTAAAAGATATGAAAATAAAGATAATAGCTTTGATAGATATTAATTTCATTAATTACTATGACAGCTGTTCGAGTAATTATTCATGTACTTATGTTTCCAAGAGAGAATCGTTTTGTAGGTAACTCTAGACAAAAGTAAATAATAGCTGTTAGGTACTTTCCCTAATTTTCTTCTTTGAAGAGAAAGAGAGAAAAACATAGAGAGAGAGGGAGAGAGAGAGATTGACCTTTTTCTTAACGAAAACCGTTCGATTCTTTGGAGCGTAGTGAAAGTTGGAAAATTGAAATTTACAATAACCGTCATGTTCTCTCAACGTAATCTTTTTTTATTCCAAATAAGATATTGGCTTCGAAGTTTGCCAAAACGCGTCTAACAATAAAACACTCACACACACACACAAACTTTCTGTCTTCGTTTCTTTCTCATTCACTCACTCACTTTTTCCCCACTCTCTTTGCTCTCCAATTTCTGTCTCGACAACGAGCAAAGTGCATCTCTGAAAAAGCTGAACGAACGAACGAACGAACGAACAAAAAGAGTCTTTCGGAAAACAAAGAACTTTTCATAGTACCAATGGTGAATTCTGAATGGAGAAGGACGTAAAGACTTTCGTGACCGAAGGAAAAACGCATTTTAAGATCTCGCGAAGAAGAGTGGTGGAAGAGAAGAAACAGAAACAGGAACAGGAAGAGTAGAAAAAAGAGAAGGAGGATAGATTAAAAGAAAGACGGTCTTGTGGAATAATGATTAGCGGCACACAAGATACAAAAAAATGAGTACTAGAAGAACGATGTGGCTAGAATGATGCTATTCGAAAGAAGATGAAACGAGAATTCCCTTGACAACTTTCCAAATTCTTAAAGAAGAAAAAGAAAGATAAAAATAAGAGAGATAGAGAGAGGGAGAAGAAGAGAGATAAAGAAAGTACGAAATAGATTTCATAAGTACATGGAAACGTTCTTTAAGTTGAAAAGAAAAATATAATGAACGATAAAATCAATTTAAATATCAAATTATAAAAGCTAATAACCGCGACCGAATAATTAAGACATGAAGATGACAAAACGAGAGAGAGAAAGAAAAAAAGAAAGAAGGAAAGAATACAAAAAAAGGAACAGAAAAAAATGTTAAAAGAGTTGAGGTAAAAAGACAGAATAGAATATATAAGCTTTTGTGCAACACAGCAATCAGTGTTGCCGTACGCATGGAATTTGCACCTTGTATGCAGTTAACATTGTACAGAGGCGTATACATACACAAATTCGCTTGGAGAACGTGCCACACGTATTTTCGCCACCCTCTCGTTTACTCTATCTCTCGTTCACCCTTCTCCGAGAAAGGAGGGTCCAGAGTGAGTGAGAGAGTGAGAGAGTGAGTGAATGCTATGGGAGGACAAACCAAGAACGGAAGCAAGCTAATGGAATCACCTAACGCGTGTCGTGAATCCTACATTCGACTAGAGGTTCTCATTTGGACTTGAGGTTGATCGGCCTTGAGCAATCGAAGTGACCTACCCGTAACAAGACTCTTCGACCTTCCAACCATTCCAAAAACGGCTAACTGGTTCATTAGGTATTTCTAATATCTCGGTAATCGATGTTTTTACTTAAAAATAATAATAATTATTATTATTTTTATAAATATTATTATTATTATTATTATGTATTTAATTGGATCACTAGCTGTTCACTTCATTTTTCTGTGATGAATAATATGAGTTAGATGTTTAATTTGATTAGATCAAATTACATTTAGAGAAGGGTTACGGAAAAGTAATGGTCCATATATTCAGGGACATTCTTCAAGTGGACATTCATTCAAATGTCTCAAATTTTGAAATAAACAAAATCAAAAATTAATATCGACAGATACAAAATGGTCGATATCATAGCTAATTATACAATACCGTGAATTAAAAAAAAATCTATATCGTATTATATTTTCTTGATTATCATCTGAGAGGATAATACAAATCTAGCTTGACAGTCAATACGTTTTAATAGAAAGTTAATTATCATTATTAAATATAGATAGATAAATAATTGTAATAGTAAATATCGTTAGAGAAATGATTGGACTATAATAAAAACATATTTTATCTTAAGAGAATAACTCGTAACAGGATGATACACATTGGCACGAATACGTTAGCAAGTATACACGTTAAAAGGGAAACGAGTGTGTAGATATACAGGGAGATACCTAAAAAAGTAGAACGGTTTCTTTATTTCATCACGAATTCGAGGTCCTCTCTATCGAGCGAAGGAATAGGGTTATTGCGCATGCGCCCACGACAAACGACAGAGGTCAGCCGTCGAGGGAGAAAGATATTAAAATATTTCTCTGCACCCACAGTTTGTTCTTACTTCTTCGTACGAAGTACCAAAGTTACCTACTCAACCTTCTCTCTCTTTCTTTCTCTTTTCAATTCAGCTCTTTTCCTCTTTCATCGTCCTTCGAGAGGCGCGAAAGAATTGAAAAGTTTAAAGAAGTTGCGCGCTTGTGCTCGTGATAGTCTTCAATCAATCCTCATTCTTAACTTTCATTTATTTTCTCTCTCTCTCTCTCTCTCTTTCTTCAAATATTATAAACAATCATCCCAATATGCGGTTTAATTAAACATTGAATAATTAAAAAAAATATGCGAAATTAAAGAACGCACGGAAGGGAAACTATAAATAAATGATAAATAGAGTCTAGATTCACTTTTAAAAATTCACTTGTACGGAGGCTTCTTCCTTGATTTACTCGTTAAAAGCAAAGAACAACTCTGCGGAGATCGTTCAAGTAAGGAGCTTTTAAAATGCGTGTTCGGGCCATGGTTCTTTGCTTGATCCGCTTCATCGATGTTTTCTAAGAAAACTTAGTTTCCTGATGAAATTTTCTTCTTTCTGACGTAGATTTTTTTAAAGAAAAAAAAAATAAATAGAAAATGAAAAAGTATAAATGAATAAATAAAAGACAAAGGTTGGTATCTTCGGTAAGAAGAAATAAATAAGAAGAAAGTAAAGTACAAAAAGGGTAAGACAAATAAGACGTGAATGAAAAAGGAAATAGCTACCGTTGTATTTTCCTTAAGAGACATAAAGAAGCATACCCCTTACGTGGAAATAGCATTTCAGGCGTGATGACGAGCTTTGAGAAACAAACGGTGTGTACTTCCCAACGAAGCGTATCGCGCTGCGTTCACGAGTGTCACAGGAAGACGAAGAGTAGAATGAGAAGGAAGGGAAGAGGAAAAGACGAAGAAGAAGAAGGAAGATCGTGGCCACCCACTTCTGTCTCCTCTTCTCGGAGGGTAGCCGCGCTCGGCGTAAAACACGTTACTGCAAAGTGCATTGTTTGTTCTTCGAAGCTTGTCGCATCTCGCCAAGCGTGGAAAAAGAGAGAGAGAGAGAGAGAGAGAGAGAGAGAGAGAGAGAGAGAGAGAGTACAGAGAGGAAAAGCTTTGCGAGTTACGGAAAACACAACTCTAGGGAGGAATAAAAGGAGCGAGTGGGAGAATGAAGACGAAGAGAGTCAGGGGAAAGGGAACGTGACTGTTGAATACTTTAACCTATAGGAGAAATCTTCCTACTATGAGGCTCCACCATGTAAAGGAATTTTCCCACGAACACTACTGACTCTAAGCAAAGGTTTTCGCGATGTTAGAAGCAACCCTCATCGCCATTCTCTAAACCTACACCACCCCCACTACCCGACCCCTCCTTTTTACTCATCTCTTCCTTCGCAATTACTTTATCTCTCCTCCGAATATAAACGTTTATCCACTTTATTAGGGTCGAAATGCTAGAGTACTTACAACCAGGAAGAACAATTTTTTCTTTTTTTCTCTTTACTACCGTTTCTTTTATTTTAGATTTTTCTCTAATTGGTTTTTTTTCTTTGATGAAAACGAAGAAAAATTTTTATTCCTGATTTTTAAGAGAGAGAATCTTAAATCCCCGCTTCGCGATGCGTTAGTACGTAAGTACTTACATTTGGTACTTACGTTTTAGCTCCTCTTATACTTTATTTCCTTCTTTTCCTTCCTTATTCCTTTTTTTCTTTTCTTTTCGCTATTTAACTTTTTGGGGACACGTGACGGGGAAAATTTTATATCAACTCAGAAATATAAGTAAGCTTCTATCTTTTTTTTCCATAATCCATCTATCCGTCTCTCTTCTTTGACTCTTACGTACATTACTGTCGTCATTGGATTTGTGTTTCTCATGCTTCGACTATTTCCTTTCCCTTGTATAATGTATGTTAAGTTAATTGGATGAGCCCGTCTTCTCGTGACTGTTCAGGCTACTTCTACGGACATTAAGGACTAAACTCGTGGATGCTGCAATTCCAAGATACATTAACGTCTTGCCTCCAGTCATTCGCCCCAAGAGAAATTACTCTACGTATTTTCTCTCTCTTTATCATCTCTCTTAATTTCAATAATAATAATATTAATAATTATAATATAACGTTAGTATTACAATAGTATAATTATTATAAAATAAATGTTTTCCACGAGTAAATATATTTAAACTTTAATACTTATATTTACGAGAAATATATATCCTTGAAATTTTTCTGCGCTAACAGATTCGATGTTAACACTCGACGATACTTTCGGAACACTTCGTGAACTCTTCATGAAGTTTTGTGCAACAAACTACGACAAATAAAACAAGTTAACGTCGTTCACTCCAGGTCAACAAAAAACGGACTTTGTTCTTTCGTAATCAGCAGTTATCTCGGATCTCTCTAAGGAATTAAATAATGCCATATCTTCGCGAACCGTCTTTGATTTTTATTGAAGATACTTCTTTCTGTCTGCCTCTCTCTTTCTATGATTTTATTCTTTTTTTGTGTATATATTTTTAATTAAAATGGTGGACTTTGACAGGATAATGAAAGTGGTTAACAATCGATTGTAAAATTTGTAAATTATTTACATGGGTATCCTAACATTCGAATATCGTATACATATATGTGTGTGTGTATGTATGTATACATTTTTTTTCCCCTATATATTTTTTTTGTTTAACCAAAAATATTTTCCCGGGTATCGTTGAGTGATGAAAAAATTAACTTACAACGAAGTAGATTCCAAAAATCGTTTCGATGTATAATGGAGAAAAAAAATAAAGTAAGTATAGGAAAAATGTGATATATTGCATAATAGTATAGGTATGAAGTATAAAAGTATAAAATAAACAAGGATGTTTCATGCATTATATAATACATAAAACTCGTAATTCTGGGGAATGAGGTAGACGTGGAAAGGAAAGGAAATTTGATGACTGTGATTTTATCTCTCACTTACCCTTACTCTACTAAATCCCTAGCACTTGAGTGAACGACTATGGTGAATGGCAGGAGAAAGTTGTGACGTTTCTACAGGACAACGCGATGGGACACGGAAGGGGTGAAACTACCCTCTCTGTGAGTCCTCGCGCCAGTTTGTCAGTCCGACAACGCGCCCTGTTGTCGTACGTTTCATTCCCTTCACACCCAATCCCTTACGCTTCCAATTTTACCTCACTCCCACCCACCCCTTTTCACCCAACTATTCTCACCCTTTCCTACAAAGTATTGGACTGACGTGTTTACACAAGCAGATCTCGTAAGCGTCGGATAGCAGTCATCGACCGTTACCATACAAAATTCTCTTCGTCACGTGTATCCTTTCCTTTCCGTTCTTGTGTTGTTGTTATTGTTGTTGTTGTTGCTATGTTATTATTATTACAACTGTTGTTGATATTGTTCCCATTGTTGCCGTTATTGTTGAAAGCGCGCATAGTCGAGATACAAGTGAATTGGTACGTATACACGTTCAACAGAGATACACTCGATCCATCCCATGAAACTCATACGAATGCGTTTTCAACGCCCTCCTCACTGGAAAAAAAATTGTTCGCTTTATTCGACCAGTGGTTTCCAGAGTAAGTATGGGATGCTATTGTAAATTTTCTATAGGATTCAATAGCAATGCTAAGTATACGTGCGCTTTTTTTTTGTTTATTTGTATTTCAGTTTTATTTCGTTAGTGTTGCATTAAAAATATTTGTTATTATTTTCTATTTGTTTCATTAATATAATAAATTACGATTGTTATTCTATCATATGCAGCGAGAGTATGGATTTGGTTTTTCTCAAATAGATAATGAGTATGAGATTAAAGAAAAGACTTGAAAAAGCTTGGTAAGATTTTGTAAAAACACAGGTCCTCTTTCTTTCATTCCTATCTTTCCTAGAATTTTTACATAGCGCACTTCAATCTTGTTGAAACGCATGACGAGAGAAGTAACGTTTGCAAGTGCTGTATCAAAGAGGTAAGGTGCTTTCTTATCTTGCGAATCTGAGTACCACGTGCCAGAAGAACCAAAAAGGTAAAGCGTCGGGGCATAAGCATCAAATCTGATAGTATGGCGAGTAAAGGGCAAAGGGAAGGTTCTGTTTTAGGCAAAGATGCTACGTGGGGTCGTATAACGAAGAAAACTAAGTCTCTGAGTTTCGTTGAGAAAAGTGTGAGGAATGATAAAAGTGAGCTTCAGACAGATAGGGAGAAAAGGAAAGAGAGAGATAAAGATAAGTTTCAAACTGAAAGCCACCTTTGCCTATAAATCAGATCTGTCTAAGCAAAGTTGGCAGAGGAACCCCTAGAGAGGAGTCTTTCTGCTTCCCCCCTCCTTTCCCCTTCATCTTACTCCCTTCCCGATAGAAGCATCTTACTACTCGTGTACTACGTGCATGCTTGACGTGAATGCGTGTAGCTCGAACTCAAGTGGCATGGTTGATGTGTGCTCAGGTTAACAAAATTACGAAAAAAATTGGATCGAGAACGATCGTGACCTCATGATTTTCTAAACAGTAATTGATCTCAATGCATCACTCGTTTCATATTATTTAAGCTAAAAGATAAAATAAACAACGTGAAACGTTATATTTTTGATTACATATTTTGGAGTGAAAAATATAATGATAAATATTGTTTAAGTAAATATATTATCTCATTTTCTCATATATCGACATGAATGAAAATTGCTTTCTAGTCGACGAGATTTTTACTGCTCTTGATGTTTTCTTCGAAATAATAAGGATTACACACGCTTGTTTTCCGTGGTGGTCAGAGTTCGCGAGGTCATGCCTGGCTTCCGGTAGTGACGTGTGGCTTTACGGTTGATAGACCGAAACCACTAAACCGATAAATCTGTTATGCCTCACGTCGTACCGGCTTCGTGTCATTTAGAAAATTCATTAGCAAAAATCACATTTTAATCATTTTCTTTTCATTCTTCCTAGTTAAAAAACAATTGTTCATCGAAATATCCACTTTTTGTTCGTAAAAGTAATTTATTTTAAAAAGTAGTAAAAATAATGTGTGATGTGTTTGTGTGTGTGTGTGTGTATGTATGTGAATAATAAAAAACATATAATTGATATATTGAAAATATACGTTTTACACAAATGAAGACTTTTTGATGGATCACACACGTTATGGTTATACGTATGTAATTATTAATTTTTTCAACGAACAATTAATTTCCTTTTTTTAAAAACAGAAACGAATGAAAATAATTGGATACGGCATTCGTTTTAGTCAATATTTTATTATTTTGTAAATGAACGGTCAAATAATTTCAACCAGTAGTAATATATAATATTTTCTATACAAGACAATTAAATACAAAATATACATAATTGTACGTATAAAAGTCAAATGAATCGACTTAAACGATAGAAAAGTACTCATAACTGGAATTAATTGTTCATATCGTGATAAAAATAATTTTTCATTTAGCCTTTCTTGATATACTATTATTCTCACGATACATTTACTTCCGGATAAAGTATAGCATCGCGGAGATTAATGACGTTCGGAGGAGAATACATATAATACATATACCTATAGTAAGCAGGTAGTACTGCACGAGGCAGTAGTAACAGAGGAAAACCATCGAAGCGATTAACAACGGTATCTGATTTTAGGTTTCCAATAATTCTTGAATCCAAGTTAAGACAGTAATCGAAAGAGCAAATTGAATTATAATCTAGCTCGTCACTTAAAGGATAGAAAAAAGTCATTCTGAGATTATCTATCATCTATATTGAGGTAACTTTTTTTAAAAACAATCTCCCATTTCTTTTCTTTTTTTTTTAATTATTCCCCATTGTTTTCCATCAAAACCAATATACACAAATAATTGTTTCTTAAAGTGAAGTAATAGTGAAGAAAGAAAAAATAAACATACTTAAATTTAAAAAAGAATAAATTAATATTATTTGTTAATGAGATTATAAGAAAATTATGTATTTTTCAATATAATAAACTACATTAAAATATAACTTCGATTAGAGAAAATTAACTTTCGTCTTCATTTAAGAGTTTTAGCTCGGAAAGAGAGATAATGAAAAAGGGATGGAATAAAAGGTGGGTCGGGTCGGTAGAAGGGAGAAAGAGAAGATGCAGTGTAGTCGGAACGACTAGAAACACGTTGCAAGTGTCGAAAACATGGAAACGATCGAATAGTTTCAGAATTTAGTAAACAACGACGGTGAAAAGAGAAAGAGAGAAGGAATGAAATAAAGAGAGAGAGAGAGAGAGAAAGCAAGGTATATACGTACTCCCTTTTCGAAGAGAGAAGAAACCACGTGGGACTGCATGTAGCTGAGTCGAGGAGCATGGTGAACACTTTGGCGTGCGGTTACGGTGTTCCTTGTCGAGAACTAACGTGGAGAAATACCGTTCCTAGCTCGCAACGTGTAACTCGCTTTTTAACGCAGCATCCTGTGAGCTCACGCGTTGATTCGCCGGGCTTCGTGTTTACGTGAAAACGGGTTTTGCCAACAAAGGAAGGACTTTCTGTTGCTGCCTTGCTTTTAATGAAAAAAAAAACGTTCCTTTTTTTACATAGATGTTTGTATTCTTACAATTATTGTATGTATTTCGTATATACGGGGGTACGTTGCGTGTATACATACGAAATGAAAATGTTTTCTCATTGTAAAAATACGGAAAAAAAATTCGTGCATGCTCGCAATTCAGAAATAATTGATTCATATGCACCAAAGACTAATATTGTTGTTATCTTGTTGGTAAAAAAATAATGAAAGGGTACTTCTGTTCTAGAAATAACAAAAGAGATAGAGACAATCGATGATGCAAAAAACGTTGGAAAAAGTAAAGACAATGGTAACCGTGTGATTTTTCTCGTCTGTTGTCTTTGTTAATTTTCTTCTTGACAAATCGATACAATTTTTTCGTCATTGTTTCGCTAATGATTAGATTCACTAAAGATATCCATCTAAGTTTTACACACAACTCTGACTAAACTTAATAATTTGACCTTAATAATTTTGCCATGTTGGTCATTGGTGACCGGAGCATTTGAAATACTTAAATTGTAAAAGTTGAATGAAAATTTACAGTTGGCGCATTTAAAACATTACCGCTAATTAGAATATACTTTGAAATAAAAAGTACCTCATTAAACAATGAAATATTTTTATTGGAACACTAAAAATAAAAGATTAATTTCTATAAAATCTTGTATCATAAAATACTATCATGGCGTTCTGAGCGAAACAAGTGATTTAGGCGTAGCAGTCAAAGTGTTAACTAGGAACAATATTGTACCGTTAAAAGTTATTCCTATTCGGTTTCAATAATTTTATCATCGTAAATGTACCTCGATATTGCTGAATCTTTCTATTTCTCTTTCTCTTTATATTCTTGTATTTTTATTATTATCTTTTAGTTTCGAAAATTTGAGCAGCTTACCTTTTCAAGATTAATTCTCGGTGGATTAGCGTACAGTCCGAGAAAGAAAAATAAGAAGATTTTCGGAATATTCAGAGAGTAAAGAGAGAGAAAGAGAGAGGGAGAGAAAGAGAGATGATGTGGTAAGAAGAAGGTTAGTGAAATTTGAGAATCAAAATGCACAATGATTTCCGGTTCTTTGCTGGCGACGGTAATCTATCGCGACGGGCCAAATAAGAGAGAAAGAGACCGAGCATAAGAGAAGACTCTTTACTCTCGAGAAGTCCGACTAAGTTTCAAACTAAGTTAGTAACGCAGATCCTATTAACTAGTAGGGTAATACGGGGCAAGAGTCTTATCGCGAAAATTATCTCAGCCTTATACGGTTCTTTCAAACACTCTCTTACTTTGTCTCTCTCTCTGTCTCTCTCTCTTTCATGCATACAGGTTCACTCGATTCATTCTCATCTTTTTATGCTACCAAGAATATAAGTTTCTCTGCTCAGCCTTAGGATATATCAGGCATCAAATTATAGAGCC
Organism: Mischocyttarus mexicanus; assembly: GCA_023678845.1. Lineage (NCBI taxonomy): Eukaryota > Metazoa > Arthropoda > Insecta > Hymenoptera > Vespidae > Mischocyttarus > Mischocyttarus mexicanus. The sequence goes on from JACGTP010000002.1 coordinate 630,316, forward strand.
CTCATTCCCCTTCCTTCGAACCTTTCTCGTGTAAAAATTGAATACGTGATGTACCATAATCCGCGTAAGTCTAAAAGACTTAAAAGAGATCGATCCTTTGGATTCCCACGAAGCTTTATCCTTAAAGTTAGCGCAAAAAGATCGTTTAAATTATTTCCAAAAAATATACAGATAGATAGATAAAAAGAAAGAGAGAGAGAGAGGGAGAAAGAGAGAAACAAGTACAATTTAATTACAAAAGAAAATTATTTAGATAAAAAAATTAATTAGGCAAGTTAAAAGTTATTGTCGCTAAATGTAAGTAATTATTTTTAACGATAATGATAAAAGAGACTACTAAAACTTGTTTTGTTAAACTTCGTATACGTCTGATAGGGTTTTAAAATCAAACCGTGAGAAGTTCAAAAATGTTAATGACGCACCATTACGCTCTAACAATTTACTCCTTTTCCAATTAATCTTTCACGTTAGTTCGTGATTAGAGTTGCTTAGGGTAATTCGTATTTTACTAGATACTTTATCATCTCTATCAGTTTTTGTGATGTTTATGATGCTCAACCAATCAACGTTATAACTAAACATAAATTATCTACGATAACAGCTCATTGTGTGTGTATGTCATTAACTGTAAAGTTATTTCGATAAAGGTAGGACAAGACGTTTATCTCGTTTCGAAAATTAAGGCAACGAAGTCGAAAGCAAATCACTTTAAACGAAATTCAATAAATTATCGTAGACGTTATTACACTCCAGATAAGAATAGCTGCAAATTCCAATTTCTTAGAAGAAAAATTTTCTATTAGCTTGTCTCTCGTATTTCAAGATAATACATACTTTTTCCTTGGTTTTTCTTTCTTTTTTTTCTTTTATTCCGTTAAATCGTTCTAATATCCATAAAATAAATCGTATTACGAATAATCTTAGAAACTAACTTGCAATTAAATTCGATCGGAGATCAAATTAAATCGAATCAAATGATAGCTCCAAACGAAATCCGTATGACCGACATTTAATCAAACACCATAATTACGATTAAAGGTTCATAAAAAAGATCTTCTTATTTACGTTTTTGTGCTCAATCTCGGATAATTTAAGTTCGTACAAATTACTACGTTTTTCCTAGTTTAAAGTTTCTAATGGAGATGAGTGAAACTATTTTGTAAGTTGTGTTGGGTCGAGGAATGGGGGAACCGTTGGTAAGAAGAAAGTAAAGGGTTTCTCTCTAGGACGATTCCGGTTGTCAGGTAGGATTCATGGTGACGCAGGTGGTGTAGAAGAAAAAAAAGTGAAATTTTCGGTGTGACATCGGTTATTCCGGCCACAGCTCCGGCGACATAAATCGTAAGTCACCGAGCGTGCTGCAATCAATATCCAACGTGCGAAGGTTCATAGGTATATATGTGTATACGTGCGTACGTTTGGGAGCAAACATAGGGAGAGGGGGTTAGGTCGGGGAATAGTTGACAATGAGATCCAGTTTCGAAGGGAACTCTGCAACGAGCTAGTTCATCATCCTCGGCCGGTATACTCTTACCACATATCTTTTTTTGTTTTGACTTTTTGCTGTTGTTTTATTTTATCATCTTTTCCCGGTTCATTTGGGGGTGCGGTTCAGAAAAAGATATAAAATAAAATGATTCGGCAAATGAAATTAGACTTGGATCGAATTAGACCCTTTGGCACCCTTCCTGTTTCATATATACAGAAAGTTCGCACTCTTCTCGATAACGATGAAGGTAGTAGAATCGTAAAGCGATAAATGGTTGAATCGTGTCTAGAGAAAGAAATGCGACTCGTTAAGTCGGTTAATCGGTAATAACATTAAAGGAGGGTAGAAAAAGAAGTAGAAGTAGTAGTAGTAGTAGTAGTAGTAGTAGTAGAAAGAGAATGGGGAGTAGTCTCTGTTCGTACGTAATCTTTGAAACACGAACGCTCGATTGGAGTCGTTGGTAGGGAGAGAAGAGAGAAAAAAAGAAAAAGAAAATGAAAAAGTGAATAAAAAAGAAGTAGGAGAAGAAAAGAAAAGGAAGGGTGGTAAAATTAAAAGGGACACAAAGTCGTCATCCAGACTCGATTGTCCCAAAGCGGGTTCTACGGTAAAAGATAAAGAGAAAGGCAGCCATAAAGGAAGAGCGAAAGAAAGAAAGGAAGAAAGAAAAAGAGAGTGAGAGAGAGAGAGAGAGAGAAAAATAAAAAGAAGAGGTTGGTAATCGTTCTTTCTTCTTTTCCTGGTTCGTCTGGTCGAAGTCCCACTCTCGTTCTCGAAGAAATCGTCGTTGTCGTCGAGTTCATCATAGCTCAAGATCGGCCGTTCTTGGCGTCTCCGTTGCACGACACTCGAGTAGAAACGCTGCCGCTGCACTCATCACCCTCACGCGCTACTCTTTTGAGCCCTTTAGCACCCTCTGCCAACTTTCGAGGCCCTTCACCTCCACCTTCATCACAGTAGGTAGTCTCCACTAGTCATTTCAGGGGCGACCACTCGCCTATCGAGCACGACTCACGTCTGAAAATGCTTCGAGACTCGCCGCTACTAACTCTCACTTCGTTCCACCTTCGTTCCTAACGCAGTTGCGGGTTTTTCAAGTTTCCCAAAGCGTACAAGCTGACTGTGCTTCCGTTCCTCGAACCGCTTTCTTCGTTTCTTTATATATCAGTCCCCTTTCCTTTTTTATTATTTTCTTTTTTCCTTTCATTTGCACTTTTATACCGAAGACGAATGTGGTTATGAAGGGGAAAAAAGTACTAAAGGGGAAATTATGGATGAATAAGAATAATGATATAATCGTATAAACGAATTATAATGATTATTTATTAGTATATTTCGCATATTAATACTTCGACTACACTTTTTCTCTCTCTCTCTCTCTCTTTTTATGGGCTAATAAAAAAAAGGATTTTAAATTTTTATTTATAATCTTACATATAAATATGTATACAATATATAAGTTATGACTGATATAATAATAATTAAAGTTACCATTATAATATCAAATTTAATAAGATGACGAAATATAAAAGTGCGGAAAAAAGTTAATCGAGTTATTTATGTCAACCTCTCGGGTTAGATATTCTTTGACAATTTTTCTTACTAGAAACATTACGTTGGTCTCGCATGCTCGTTAATGTCATGCTAGATACGCGATTTACACACTCGCGCTAATTACCGGCCTTTTAATCGATATCGGAGGGAGTTAATTGACAAGCTCCGGTTTGCTATACGATCACGATTTAAAGCAGTAAAAAAGAAACATTAAAAGAAAGGAATAAAAACACAGAGAAAAAGAGAGAGAGAGAGAGAGAGATAGTAGAAAATACAAGTTATTTAAGCAACATCAACGTTTTCTATGTTTCTGAGTTATTTGCATCTAAATTGACCTACCCTATAATATTGATTGTAACTATTGTAACGAATTGAAAGTAACTATTCACAGATCTTTATCGACGTAATTCAGAAGTTTGTTGATCAAATGAATATTGTGAAATGAAGTGGGAACTCAAGCTTTCTCTATTTGTTCTTTTTTTCTCTATCTCGCTTTTTCTTTTTCTTTGATGTTTCCTATTCGGAACTGGTATTTATGGCGAAGCTTCTCGTAAACACGATAAAATCCTCTCGTAAAACATCGGACTGTATGCGATTGCGGTGACGCGACATTATCTCTTTACCTGTTTCTCCTCTTCTCATTCCCTCTCTCTCTCTCTCCTTTTGACTCACCAGTTTGCTTTCTGTGTACTCACGTATCCATTTTTCTTCTTGTTCTTTTCTCATCGCTATGTTGAGAATATCGAAAATCCACTTGGCACGCGCCCTCGCTTCGCGGTTTTATGCGAAAGATGTGCGAACTATCTTTTCTATCTCTCTTATTCTCTCTCTCTCTCTATGTATGTATTACATTACATATATATATATATATATGTATATAAGAAAGCAACGACTCTATAAGAATATTTCCAGAAGGGTAGATTTTTCTCTGCTTTCTCAAGTATATTAGTATATAAGTACGTATGTAAGTACTATATACACTTTTATACTTTCCAATGAGAGAGAGAAAGAGAGAGAGAGAGAGAGAAGGAGAGATAAAACTACTACATACACCAAATAGAACGTAAAGGACAAGAGATAGACGAAATTGCGACAAATTGAGAAGTAACACCGATCTAAACGGAGATCATTACTAAACGTATCGACCTAAGTTACTGCTATTACTATTGCTACTACTAATATTATCGTAACCACAACTATACTAGAAATGTTTTTCTCGTAATAGAAGTGACGATGGTAATACGTTGGACCATATTACTACGACACCATAGTGACTTCTAACGACTGGAACTTATCAGAATTTATTACCAATGTAGGGAAAAAGTTCTTTATTATGGGGAAGACATTTTTTTTTTCTATGATTGTAAAAACTAAATAAAATAATATCTTGTCATATATATGTATATATAACGTGTATCTTATTAATGTAATACATACAAACATTATTTGCATATAAATGATTGTATTATTTTCCCCTCTCTATCTATCCCTTTCTTTTTTTCTGTTTATTTTTTCTTTAAATTTTTAATATCTATTACAATCTCGTCAATCTATCTATCTATCGTTTTCTTTACGATTGATAACATTTATCTTTCTTTAGGAACTTGTAGAAGCTAATGGGGGATAAACGCAAATTCGGTAATATCCGACAAAGCGGTTTAGATGAGTCATTCGAGAAGTAATTATGAACTAAGCAAAATCGAGCAAAAACCTCTTAGGTTTTCACAAGAAACTGCTTTTGGGTCCGTAGTGGAGAGCAAAATCCTCGGTAATGATTAAATTTCATCTAATCTGGAGAGAAGTTCCTAGCATGGTCCGTGCTACTATTTTTATATTCCCCTTTTCAAGTTGCTTTTATACAATGTAATTTCCGGTTACGAGTCAAACTCTTCTCTCTCTTGCTGTTTCTATATTTCTTATGAAAACTACGTATATTTAAACAAAATCATTATTTTAAAAGCGCCTAACGACTTGGAAGTCGCGTTAGAACGTGGAAGCAGAGATACAGAACAGAATGGAGGAACAAGAGAATGGGAAATTATTTCAATTACTTACTCGCGTTATCTAAAGGTATAATGAAATTTAATTAGAATGCGTTTACCACTTGGACAACCTTCCCCCCCCCCCCCAAAAAAAAAAACAACGCTACGATAAATTTTCCTCTATACTCGTTGGAACTTTCGATTGAAGTTAGAATCATTGCTTTTATTAGAAAAATAAAAAGAAAAAGCTTTCCTATTTTATAGTTGGAAATCTACAAGATTGGATTTACCGGTATTGCTTTCTACCGTAATGAGACATTACTCGAATAAAATGTATTGACATCCGATTCTCTTTAGTTTTTTATTTTTTTTTATTTTCCTTCTTCTTCTCCTTTTTTTTAACAGAAAAAATACATTAGTTTTAAGTGTTTTCCTAGTCTGTTTGAAAAAGTTAAAAGCATTGATCTATTTGATTCTTATCTTGAAAGTACATTTTTCGACAATATAAGTTAAAATGATTTCTCGATGATGAGAGAGTAAGAGAAAAAGAGAGAGAGAAAGAAACACGGGTTTGACATTAAAAACAATCTTAAGTTTTTTACCAACACTAGAGATGATATCGGTGATACGATAACGAAGCTTTGAAGTTATCGATTCTTTCGATCAAGCGTGTTCTCGGAAGTAAGTCGTCCAAAATAAGGGGGAGAGGGAGAGAATGGGAGAGAAGAGGGTTATATGAGAGAGAAAAGGACGAAAAGGAGAAAGTTGGACGTTTTACGTGAGTGGGATGAAAATCCCATTGGCGCGGCACGATCAATAATACAGGTGCCGGCGTCTAGACAGCAGCGTTGCAGAGAACGTAGAGAAGAGTAGGAGAAGCCGGAGGTGATTTTGCGATGACTGTACCTACTACGCGAATGGGCAGTATCTACGTACTACGGCCCTTGCCTGACATTGTGAGTCAAAGGTCTTTCGCGGAGAACTTATTAAAGGGTTTTATGCCGCCAACACTGCTCCATAAAAAAAAAAGCAAGTGGGGGTGGCTAGTTACGAAGGGGTAAACCCTGAACGCCCGAGGAGGCTTCTTTTCCATCGACGTTACAGCTGCACAATGATGTCATTTACAATGAACAGCTGTTCCACGAACTATTTAATAACATAGATATCAAATTAAATGTACCTAATAACATATAACTATATAACTTTCTGAAGACGGGTCATTTGATATGCTGTAGCAGAAATAGGTATACGTAATGCTCGGTACGTTTAAAATATGTATGTTAAATAATTAAAAAAACATTAATTGTAAGTATGTTTTGATATATCTTTCTTTTTTTTCCTTAAAATTATGGTATTTCAGAAGAAAAAGGAATTTATGAGAAATCAAAAAAACCTATGAGATAAATTATCACACATCAGAAATTCTCATCGATCAACTACTTCGATAGTGTTTCATTAGAATGCGATACAAAGTTAAATGAAACGTGTTCACGCGTAGGTAGGTACTTGTACCTACCTATCCTACCTATCCTACCTAACTACCTTCCTACCTACCTACCTAGGATGTCGAGATTCGTTTTGAAGGTCCGATTGACGCGACCGCGTTTCCGATAGGGCCGATGGGAAATGGGATCTCGATTGAATGGAAATGACGTTCAAAGCTAGACACGTGTATTCCATGCGGAATGCCCACGAATACTGCTAATCGGTATCCATGGCAAACATCCGAGGGTCCATATCCACCGTTCTCTGTTCGTTCGGTATTAATTTTAAAGAATAACGTTTTATTCCCCTCTAACATTTCACATCCTTTTTTCTTTTTCTCTATCTTTTTCATCTCGAATTAATTAAAAGCACTCTATTTAGACACCATTTGGTTCCTTTCGTTCTACGAAACCCCCAACGTTTCTTCTTCTTCTTCTTCTTCTTCTATGAATCGTACGTTCTTGTTGATGCTACTACCCGAAATTTCGTCCTCCTATTTTTTGAGAGCTCCTTCGAGCTCCCAAATTCCTTCAACATCATTCGTGAAAATGGCGAGCGACTCGTAGAAATACGTTCATGTTATATGTTTATATATATATATATATTATGTATATTATGTATATACAAATATACATATCTATATATTAATATATACGTAAATACGTATGTATACTTGTATGTACAGACTGTCTAACGAAAAGTTCTTAATTACGTTGGTATAACGGAAAGTTTGTATTGTAATGAGATTGCATTGATCTGTACCATGAAAACCTTACTTTGACGCAAACTCAACCCTTTGAAGAGATATTATTTATCGCTATTTTATTGAATTAATCGTAATATTATATTTTTGTAGTTTAATTTATTTTTCTTTTTCGATACAAATAATTCGGTCATTAGGAAATCTATAAGGGAAATAAATCATTAACATTATAATGCGTTATAGTTCTTCTTAGAATTTATTTTTCAAACTAACAAAAGATCAGTTGATCTACATTTTTTTTCTCCTTTACTTTTTTTCCCTTATCTTTTTATCTTTTTATCTTCTATTAATTCACGTTATTCACGGAAGGGGTCGTGCATTTGTCTCATCTTTGTTCTATGAACATCGTCGATCGTTTTGCATTTTACGAGTCTACGGGGACAGAGAAGAGCCCAGGGATATAAAATGTAAGGAACCATCGAGAGCCATAGAAAAATGGATGGTAATCAGGGTAATAGAACGATGCAGCTTGATGAATTTATGTAACGTCAAGATACGTGGATAATAATTCTTTGTAAAAAAGATGACATCTTTTTCTTGTTTCTTCATCGCGATATAAAAATTTGCAATTTTTTGCTCGATAGTTTGTTATTATTTTTTTTATCTTTTAATCTATTCCCACAAGTAAGAATTTTTATTTGCTCGATATGATGATTTTATTATCTGTAATTATTTTTTTTACGTAACTATTATATTTTAATACCTAACTTTATGTACATATGTATATAATTACCAATAGCATGCAATATATTTTACACAGAAGTAAAATTGATGTAAAACAATTTTGTCACAAATTTGAGCTAATATCTTTTCCTTTGTTTCATTCTATAAAATCTTGTCAAATTAAAAAGCCAATTTTTTATTTACTAAAATAAAAGATTCATACACCTAAAAATAAAAAAAATTTAACCCGAACGTATATTCAGGAATATTTCAGAATTCACAGATATTTGAAGAATTTTGAGACACGAGTAGTACATCAAACAGAACTTTTGCAATTCCCTTTTTTCCATCGAAATTTCAAGCGAGCGAACGAATCGCTTTTGCGATGATGAATGTACAGGACTCGTGACGATTCACGTTGACGTTTATATGCTTAAAAACGATAGCGACAAGCTTCGGAAGGGCACGCTTGTTCGTTCGTTCATTCGCTATACGCTGGAAATATATTTATAAATCATAAAGTCGGTGCGACAGAACACCGTCGATGAACGAAAGAGATAGATACTCTCTATCGTGTGATTCTACGAAAGGGTTATTAAAAATTAACTATCGTCGAAGTACGACTGGTCTTTTGATATCCTTTGATATACATGTCAAAGTACGTAGATATGAAACGTTGTTGAACTAGTCTCCTTAAATAATTACATAGATACACATTTATGTATATCAGATGTGACGTAGTTACACGGTTGGCGAGTGTTGCTTGACATATTTCGGGTAACTATGGAATAGAAGAGAGAAAAGAGAAGAGAGAAAGAGAAAAGGGACATAAAAGTATTTGAGAATATGTGTAAGTATGTTTACATGGATGTGTGTGAATATAAACTATACGAAAGCAGGACACAGCTGGTATAGTGTCGGGTTACCGAAATCTTATGGTCTTATCCTCTCTGTCTGTCTGTTTGTCGGTCCTTCGTCGCCATATGATAGCAACTGATGTGAGATCAACCAGTTGGCTGACGGAATGAGAAAAAGAAAGAATGAACGAAGGGATAAAGAGAATGATAGAAGAGAAAAGCATTTGTCTTTCTATCTCTTTCTTTCTAACTAACTAACTAACTATGAAAGTATCTATATTCTTTTATCTCTTTCTCTCTATCTTTCTCTCTTTTTCGTTTTCCCTTTTTTCAAAAATTATAGTAGCCTTTCAACGCTTTACTGTCAACGTAGCGGCTCGTTTAATGCTCTTATCTAAATGCTAACTAGTTTTAATCTCCGGGCACTTGCCAACGAAGGACGAAATTACAGGCAGGATATCAGTGTGCCGTGGCAAAAGCCATCGGTTCTCACGCGACGACAGGCCAGAAGCTTTCACAGCTTGGAATTGGAATCGAGAGAAAAGCCGCGAAGAAATCTGCATCCGTAGCTCCATTCGATTCATAGATTTCCATTTCTCTTTCTTTTTCCCTTTCTCTCTCCCTCTCATCTTTCTTACTCTTTGAGTTGCTCGAAAATACCATTAAACGGCCATCGGTTAGAGGATCGTTTTAACCACATGAATATATCTTTTTTTTCATTCTTATTCTTTTTTTTCTATTTTTATCAGCGTATATATACGTATTGCTTTCTCTCTCTCTCTCTCTCTCTCTCTCTCTCTCTCTCTCTCTCTCTCTCTCTCTTTCGCCTTAAACGAGAATATTTTTCGTTTCACGTGAAATACGTAGGAATTTCATATCGATGCATCCTGGATAAAGGTGCATTCCAGAGATAAAAAAAGAAGGAGAAGAAACACACAGAAAGGAGGAAAAAAGAAAACGAAAGAGAGAGAGAGATAGTCTTTGACTTTAGACAGCCTGGTTTTAAATTTTTATTCGCTCCGAGCGATCTCCGAAAACGCTTCCAGATGTTCGACCTTTCGAAGGTTCGAGCCTCGGTTTCATCGTCTCCTCGTTAGAGATCGATAGCTCGAAATAAGTTTGGAAGAGAAGAAAAAAGAGAAAAAGAGAAAAAAAGAAAGAAGTCTCTCAAGTTTCTAGCAGTAGGTTTTCAAACGATAACGGGAAACTATATCGAAGTTAATAAGTTGTATTAAGGGGGAAGAAAGTGAAAAAGAAGAGAAAGAAATAAACTGAAAGAAAAGAAATAGAAATTAATCGCATTAGTCGATGGGAATTTTTTAAAATGACGCTTCCCTTAGTCGCAACCATTAAATTTTTCTTTTTAAATAATCCCTAGTAAAATGCCATCAATGGCACTCACACGTAATCCTATAATAGTTGCTTAAACGAAATCTTTAAAGTTTATACAAAAGAGTGCAAAATAGATGAAAGTAAAAGGGAGATAAAAAGAGTGAAAGAGAGAGAGAGAGTCTTTATAATTGCTAGAGAAGGATCATTAATTTAATCCACCGAGCTTCATATTCTTGAAAAAAAAGAGAAGAAAGAAAAGAAAAGGTACCGTACTTCAATGAGAAATGTTATCAGCCTACCAGAGATGTAGATCTTTTGCTATTTATAACTTTTAATATTACCTTAAATTACATGAATTTATGATGATAAGTAGTATAAGAAAAAAAAATGAAAAAAGAAGAAGAAGAAGGGAGAAAGAGAAGGAGGAAAAAAATGATTACTCTAATTTAAGGTAGGTCACGTGAGAAACGTTCATCATTTCCACGTTATTCCACTGTTCGTATGACCCCTTTTGCATTCTCTCCTTTCTTATATTTATTTTTACTTTCAAACCGGTTTTTCTTTCTTTCTTATTTCTTTTTTATTTAGAAGAATCCAGTGCAATAATAATTTTTAGATATAATTACCTCTCGAGTAAAGCCTTTTCTACATTGAAGGAGACGTTAAATCATAAACAGAAGAATTTGGATTAAAGTCTGCGGTTATAATATTTTTTTTTTGATGAATATTTTCCTTAGAGATGAAAAAACAATTATCATATCGTACCAGCGTACCAACAAAGTTGAAAAAGTTATTTTTTAACGTGGTGTGATATTAACTCGAACACTTTCTAAGACGAAGTGTTCGAATCTTCTCCATTATTTCTTTCTCTTTTTTCCTTTTTTTTAATTTTTCTCTCCTTCTCCTTCTTTCTTTCTCTTTCAAATTCTAAAAATAAAAATAATTACATCACCGATGAGTTGTAATAAAATCATTTATTATCCAAACTGACCAGCATACCTGACGTATTACAGATACAGCAATAGCAGACCAATATTTCAATTGAAATTTGCGAATAACCCAAATAAAATGGATGTTTCTCTTTGACGGATGTTGGATGTTACGAGAAACTTCATATGTATTTAAACGAGCTTATCTCTTGTTCGCAACGTAAATCATTTAATGTTCTCTCCTTTATCGATAAGTTTTATGTTAGTTCAATTTTTTGTTCCCATATAATAACTTCTCGTAAGTAAGGAAGGCTTGTATTATTTTTTCTCTATTTTTATTCTACTATTAGATAAAAGAAATTAGAGATAATCTTATCGAATACACTCATGTGACCTGTCATTTCCTTCGTCTATATATATATATATAATTTCACGTGAAAGAATAATTTATAACTTAATATTGGTATTGAATAACAAAAATAACTGACTGAAATAAAATTAATTGATTGAATGATGATCAATAACTATGTCATGCAAAGTTTGAAATATCACACAAATACATACACACGATAAAAATCCGATAAAATGAAACTGAAAAGGTATTATTTGAACAAAAAAGAGAAATAAAAAACATTTCATAAAAGATTAAAAAAAAAAATTATATATATATAAGAGAGAGAGAGAGAGAGACAGAAAAAAAAACTTGGTATACTTAAATATGGCTATTTACCCAATAATAGAAACCGGAAGGAGAGAAAATATCGGATTTCCTTGGATGTTCCAAGTTGTCCTCCACGTTTATATGCAGAAATAGTCTGCCTTGGTAAGTTCAGGGTCGGATTCGTTGCTCACGTTTTTCTGTTAGCCAGACCTATCCCTATGTAAAGTATAAGAGTATCCAACCAAGTTCCCCTACGGTGCCAAAGAAGAAGAAGAAGAAGAAGGAAGAGAAGAAAAGGAGGAGTTGAGCTTCCGACGGGCTCGTTTTTAACTTTTAAGCTGACTCTGGGAAGATACACGTGGGTGTAAGTTTTCGTTTCTGTATATACATGTATATATATATATTTTTTTCTGTCTCTGTTCTATTATCTTTCTTTCTCTCTTTACGCATTTACACATACAGAGACAGAAGAATAGTAGAGTCCATCGAGGCAGAAACATCGTCACATCCGTCGCATCTGTGCATCACCATTTACTTTTTTTCGAGATCTTCCCTTTTCCTCCTCCTTCTCTTGCCACCCTTCATAATTTTTCTCTCTCTCTTTCTCTCTCTCTCTTTCTCTCTTTCTTCGTTCACAGCCGTTGCCACATGACATTCCCTCTTTTTTTCTTCCTACACTCTCTACGAACGCGAGAGCGAGCATGCTTCTACCCTAAACGCCATAGCTCTCGTTCACCATGTACCACAGGGCCGTACAAAGAATAGCGTAGTATACTTGAAATTGAATGGACTCACATTAATAAAGGTGAAAGGTCCTTTTCTTTCTCTCTCTCTTTTTATTTTTTCTTTATTTTCGTCTTTCTTTATCGATTCTCTACACTTCTTTACTCTCTTTCTACGACAAAGATAATACTTATGTCGGTACCGAAATAACCTTCTTGCGTTTCAACTGCAATAATTATTATACAAAAGCTAAGGGTCAGGAAAATACGGGCGAAATATTTAGCAGGGAAACCATATTTTTACCGAGATATTTTCTTTTCCTCTTAGGCAGAATATAACGAAGAAGATGATTTTTATTTCAAATAATACGAACGAGTAAAATTACGAAAATTACGAGTAAAATTATTCATATTTCACAAATGTATTTATTTTAAGGAAAAATCGATATTTCGTAATAGCAAGGGTGCATTTAAAGGATAACACGTTACTGTAACTGCCTTTTATACCATAAAGAACATAGTACAATCCAACAAGCACGAGTAAAGTTCGTAGCTTTTTACACTGTACCACCAACGGTGACTATTCGCCAGACAAGGAATTGAAACAAGATAGGTATATGCTCTCTGGGTTTGTTACATTAACTTCTGATATATGCCAGAAGTTGTTCTAAAAAGGAAAGAAAAAAGAAAAGAAATTTTTTCCAACATTTTTACATAGGAAAAATTCCAAGATTGATCTTTATAAACGAAAATAGGATTAATATGTTGCTAGAAATCACTATGATTTCTCGTTGAAAGATACATCGTTAAAGAAAGATTACGATTTAAAAAAAAAACAAACAAGAGATAAAATACAAAGAGAGAGAAAGAAAGAGAGAGAGAGAGAGAGAAAAGTTATATACAACGGGGTTAGCGAGAAGAAGAGAGCAGTTTTTCGGTAGCTATTCGAGTAAATCCGCTTGTCCTTGTTAATGAGTATAAATGTTCGTTCGGACACGTTACCGTGTGCCACTGTGAAGAGAACAGACAATGAATTAGTACTTTCGACGAAATCACAGTAGACTTCAAAAATTGGTTATACGAAATTGAAGTGTAGCTTATTCATCAACATTAATAGATATTAAGTCAATTAACTTTTATTTCATTATTTTATATTAATTAAATTTTAGGGAAATTCGCTTTGTTTTACAATTAGATTTAAACGTAAACACTTAAAGACCAATCAAGCATTATTTACTATAATGGATTTGTTCGATAATTAATTAGAATACAATGAAACTAATCAGTTTAACGAGATACAAAACTACAAAGAAGTATAGAATAAATGAAATAGAAGAAAATAATAGATAGGGAAGGAAAGGTGATCGGAGGGTGGTCCTAAGTCATATACATCGTATTAAGAAAGGTTGCCTACAAAGGCGGGTTCTGTCTTTTCTTCTCTTACCTTATCTTTTCTCCTTTTTTTTTGTCGGGACGAACGAGCTCAAAAATAAGCAAGCTGGCCGTTCCTTTGAACGAGAGGCTGGATCTATGGTCTTGCTTTCTGCGAAATGTCGAATGACGACAACTCCAACCAAGAGAAAAGAGGAAACGAGTTTCTCGTGGTCTTGCGATTTTTCCTGGAAGTCCCTTTTACCATGAATTTTCGTCCTTTCCTACGTTCACCGCCGCGTTTGTAATAAGATCTCGAAAGAGAAGGAAGGAAGGAAGGAAAAAAGAAAGGCAAAAAATTAAAGAAAGAAAGAAAGAAAGAGAAAGAGAGAATCCTTTACTCGCTCTTCGAAAAATAATTAGCCTGTAACGCCGGGGTCCGTTTCCTTTAAGTCGAGAAACAGCAAAATACATTTTACGATCTTCTTTGAAACGGGAGAAGAAGAAATAAAAATAAAAATAAATAAATGCACACATAAAAAAATATAACTGAACTTAAGTACAATAGAAAATCATGACCTTGTGTTCATGTTCAGCCAAATTCATTTATGTTTAGCCAAAATTTATTAACTTAACATTTATGCTAATCTGAATTATTTCTCTTTGAATTAATGTTTAATGGGAAAAGTATTCAAGTTTGGAGATAAAGTATACTTATTGTTAATACTTCCACAGATTATTATTGATTCTTTATACAGATCAAGGATCACTTTTCTTGGATTGTTTATGAATGGTTCATAATTATTAGCAAGGTAAGTAATTTTGGACCAAAAATGTAGTTGATTACTTTTGATTGAACATAAAGGATATAATTAAGCCAATATTTCTGAAAAAGGAAAATAACAAGAGGGTATCATTTTTGCACCGAATGATAAAGTCGAAAACGCCAAAAGGTGTAACTCTCAACATTTTCTCTCCTCTTACTTTCTTCTTCATCCTCTTAGTAACGCGTATTTCAACGAGGATTAATAGTATGGTGCCTTTTGCCTCGACTCTCTTCCCTTTTGCCATTCGAAAACTTTCTAAAGGACTTTCTTCGAAGGAAAGAATCAAAAAGGGACTAAGAGAAAAGAAGAGAAAGACGAGCGTAATTAATCCTGTGGCTGAAGTTCTGTCGGACTGTATAGGTACTCTTTCTCTCTCTTTTTCTTTCTTTTCCTTTCTATAAGAATGAAAGAAAGAGAGAATGGAGAAGCGTGGTAGAGGAGGAAGAGAAAGAGGAGGAGGAGGAGTGGGATTCTTTTTGTCTTTTGTCTTTGTTAAAAGAAATAATAAAAGAGGATAATCTTACGAAAGATCTCGTATGTTCGATGACATATCTTTGCTACTTGCTGAGAGAATGAAGCTACGGAATATATAGGGTAGGTCGTGTTTAACGTAATCATTATTACTTGTATCAAGGAAAAACCTACAGGAGAATAAAAAAAAAAGAACATAAAACCCCCAACAAGCAAGAGGGAAAAATAATAAGATATGATTAATGTGTATCATATCGTTAATCGTAGGGATATATTTTCTGAAACAACAACGAACGAGGAAAAAGTCTTCTAAAAATGTTTAACATTTTCATGATTATACGATGTTCACCCTGTACGCATTAAAATACATACGGACACACAAAAACGTGTTATTCAGTATAACGAGGACAGTCTAGTTTATACGATAAGAAGTATTTTAGTTTCTCTCAATGCTACTGCTACTCCTATTACTATTACTACTACTACTACTACTACTATTATTATTATTACTACTTGTATAGGCAAAGCTTTTAATATTTCTTTTCATAATAAGCAGTAGTGGAACGTCTGGAAGCACCCAACTGTGGATGTGAGGCCTGTGTATATGAGAAAGAGAAAGAAAAAAGATAAAGAGAGAGAGAGAGAGAGAGAGAGAGAGAGAGAGGAAAGAGTGAAAAGGAATGGCAAAACTACTGCTGGCTCGCTCGTGCGCCTTGTTAAAAAGTGGCGAACGACGTTGCAACCTCGTTTAATTGAAAGACGAGTGGAAGAAGTTTCTGAGACCTCGTCCGGTCGTCGTTATCAAACCATCCTCCACCGTTTTCTTCTTCTTTCGTCGTCCTTTGGTGTCCTCTTCTGAGAGGAAAAGAAGTAGGAAATGGAAGAGAAAAGATGAGGACTGAGGGGAGAAGAAGGAGGAGAAAGAAAAAGAAGAAGACATTCGAACGACCAAAGGTTTTCATCCTTTCGAGCTTCTCAACGAGCAACTTGTATCTGTTGGATTTAAACTTTATTTCTTGAGTACCGAGTACCATGAAGAACGTTCTAAATTTCTCTCTCTCTCTTTCCCTCTTTTTCTTTCTTTCTTTCCTTTTCTTTTATTCTATTATTCGAAGAAATTTTAAAGAAATATATAGAAAGAGAGAGAGAGCGAGAGATAGGGAGTTCTAGTTCTAGAGAAGATGCAACTCAAAGATGTTTGTAGATTTCGCTGCAAATTATAGATCTCGTTTGAAAAACATAAATCGCATATTACGCTGCGTGCCGACGACAAGAGAATGATTTACGAGCGGTACCGTTCACCGAACGAGAATAGGTTTTTTTCTCTCTCTCTCTCTCACACACACACTCTCACTCACACTCTCACTCTTACTCTCATTCTCACTCTTTCGTACTTTCGTGCATAGTAGTAGGTAGATGATTTATAACACGGCTTTTGTGACGATCGTCGTTACTCTTTGTCGAAAGTATCGAAAGTAAACTTTTGTATGCGCAATTAAAGTATTAAAAGTGATAGAAATAGTTACTCAGTTAAAAGTTTGTTTGATTTAGCTCTTTTTACTTCTTTCTTCTGCTCGGTTTGTTTGTTTATTTTTTCTTCTCTTTTTCCGCAACAACACCCCAAGAACAAATAAATAGTAAACGGTGTTGATTTAAACAGGTAACCATAATGGAACATAGTTGAATTTGAAAGTTTAGCATGTTTCTAACAATAGATGCAACAACGTTTGTCCATTGTTATTCCAGGAAGCAACTTACATCTCGTTCGCGATTGTAATTGGCTTAATTCTCGCGGCGTACCATGGAACGGGCTAACTTATGTCTCAAGTGTAACGACCCAACGATAACTCGGTTTCCTGCGAGAGAACACGTCGCGAGCTGACCGCTCGTATGGAACTCGACTATCTGATAAGCTCGCCCTTGCCAATAGCGAATCGAGAGTAACCAACGAAGAGAGAAGAACTAATCTATTCCTCTCCACTTCCTCACAATCATACAATCTGTTATATATGTGTATACGGTCATAGGTATGTGTATACGGTCATAGGTATGTGGATGTATGTATAAATGCATGTATAGATATATATGTGCTGTACAACTAACCGTACGATATACAC
The DNA here is from genome assembly GCA_023678845.1 of Mischocyttarus mexicanus. NCBI lineage: Eukaryota > Metazoa > Arthropoda > Insecta > Hymenoptera > Vespidae > Mischocyttarus > Mischocyttarus mexicanus. Next base: position 647,539 of record JACGTP010000002.1, read on the forward strand.
CTGGAATTATTCATAGACCTTTGATCAAGAATAGCGAAAACGTACGATGCTCGATTCGTTCATTCTGTTCTGCTCTGATCTGCTCTGCTTTGCTCTGCTTTGCTCTGCTTTGCTCTACTCTGTTCTATTCTGTTCTGTTCGCTAGTTGATCGAAGGATCTAACCAGAACAGAGACGCAAATGTGTTTCTGATTTTGTCCTTGTTTCCCCAACGGTTCTGCCATCGTTCAGCTTTTACCCGGGCGCGTGTCACGCGATAATAAATCATCGTCGTTCCAATTAACTTGCCACACGTAGAGATGGCCACGGAACGCGGCATAAATAATAAATTTTCCACTAGCCACGACCTACTCGCTATCTCTCTCTCAGTTCCTCTCTATCTATCATTGTCTCTTACTATCCATCTCCTCTCTTCCTTTTCTGTAACAACATTCTCCCTCGTAGAAAACATCTTTATTATATTTCTAAACTTTCCATTTTCCCCGACGTTCTACGTCGCACTGCGGATACATTCTCGCGATAAGAAATTCTTCAACATAAATATGAAATGATCTTAGCGTTGTTTGAGGTTAATTTTGGCGATACTGGTAACTACGTCACCCTTGGCAAAATTGCCTTATCTATGATTCATCAAGCTGTTAATATGCTTTCGTTTTAAGAACGTTACCTTTAGAACAAGTTTTACATAAATCGATAATACACTCGCTTAATGTTTCTGCCCGAATTTCCTCATATTAAATAAATACAATCCTAATAAGATTTATGATAACAGAATTACTATTACAATAATAGTAGAAAAAGTAGTTTTATTATCAACATTTGGATATAAATGTAAATGAAATAAAGTAATAGTCCAGAGTTAAATTTCTTCACTTGGAACTTCTTCTTAAATGGAATAAACTTCGAAACATTACCGTATATTATATACTTTTCTACTTTCCGAATTAGGATCCGAAATTATGTTCTTTTCGAAGCGATATCGCGAGATACAGACGTGTTGTTTTCTGGAAAGAGAATTTTGCTTTTCCCTCGATGACGTCACTATCGCGAGATTGCTTTCCGATAATTATTGTTATTGAACTGCCAGACCGGTAAGCGGATATAGCCTCATTTTTATTTTATTTTTTTTTTCGTACGAAAGTACGCTGCTACATAACGAAAATCGTTCCGTGTTTCGCCGCGTTATTTCGAGATCATACTCGATTAAAGAGTCATTACTCGCGGCTCCGAACGAAACGACCTCGAATCTATAACAACTGAAAATAATATATACTACGTTATCACGTATATGTAGGTAGATAGGTAGATAGATATTATTAAGTACTATAAGATAATATTTATAAACTCTGTTTACATTAATAACGAGTATTTAATTAGGATATTTAAACAAACACACGCGCAATGTATTATTAAGCAATGTAATTAAAATATTAAATAAAGAGGAATTGTTGTTTAATAAAATCACATGGTATATTGTTAATCATCGTATATTAAATTTTATTTCGTGCAAAATAAATAAAAATACTTTTCATACTGTTTCTCTTTTTTTATTTCTTCTTTTTTGTTTTTGCATTTTTATTATTGTTTGTCGAGAAAAAAGAAAAAGAATATAGGATGGCAAGATGTTTACACGAGAAACGTTTCCAAGAGCTAGAAGATGTCTGACGAGACAGGACGGATTTAATAGCTTAAGATGTAGTAACGAGTCTCCGAATCTAAAGACTCGGACGAATTTAAAAAAGATTGCGAGTTAAGAAAGAAGAGAGAAGGAATATTGAATAATTTTTAAGAAAAAAGTATGACGATGGAAGAAACTGAGATAAGAAGACGTCGCTTTGCTCGAATATTCGTATTCACTGGACCAACTACGATCCCGGTCTTTCAACTTGGTTGCTATTCAACGAACGTTGAGAGATAAAACGAGTTAATTCGTTTAATTACCATCATTATTGAGTTTATTATTAATTTGTTTCATTTGACACAGGATACGAAAATTTACCGCGTACGAAAGAAGAATAGAAAACTATTTTTACGTGATTTTATTTCGAGGAAAAAAAAGAAGGCATTTAACGTCAATAAAAGATACTGAAATAAATATATTGAAAATTCGCTTTATCAAAGATATTTTCAATTGAAACGTATTCCATTTAAAACATTTATAAATGCTATATAATACGTCAAACCTTTCTCTTTTCCTATTAAAAATAAATTTAAAAATATACATATCCACGTTCATAAAAATCATATAAAATTATTCTTTATATTTTATCCCTTTTTTGTTTTTTTTTTCCTTTTAATTTTCACGGAAGAAAAACGACTGTTCGAACGAAAAGTCGTCGTGTCGTTAGATCAGAACGATTTCCGGCATGAAAGTTCGACATTCGTGTCGAGCGAAGGGTGAATCATTATTTCAAGGGTGGCGAGCACGTTAATGTCGCGCTATAAGAAACAGCCTGCGAACGAGAATAAGAGAGAGAGAGAGAGAGAGAGAGAGAGAGAGGGTGACAGAACAGACAGGCAAACAGATAGAGAGAGAAATAAAGAGAGAAAAAGCATCGGATAGCCGAGGCGTAATCATTTATGGCTCGTGTTGCGAGCCTTTCGAAAAAGGGTGAGTTGAGTCAGAGTATTCGCCCTGTCACGCACGTAACGCGTTGCATGATTATCACGCTGAAAGCTTTCCTACGATGACGACAACAGAGACTCAACAAAAATCGAGCGTAAAGCTGTGGCCGACGAGCTTTCGAAGGTCGCTCGAGATATACGAGACTATTAATCACGGTGATCGGAACCCCACGCTACCCCTTACCCCCTCCATTTCTTATCCTCTTTCTCAACGTCCAACTCTTTTTCAACCCTTTTTCGATCTAAAAATTTTCTTTTTCTTTCAATTTAGAAAGGACGTTATAACAATATCTACGTGAGATTCGATCCGATCCGATACAATCCGATCGACACAAATGTTTAACGAATTTTGTGCGCTGTTTCACGAGATATATCGATCTGTATTTTATTCTGGATGCATACGTTCCCTCGAGAATTTTTCAATTTTTCCGTGTTCTTTCAGGTAAACGACCAATAAAAATTTCGATCGGTTCATGCTTATTGCTTACCATTATGATCTGTATTTAATTCTATATTTTTCTTTTGATCATTTTTATATATATTTCCTTCTTTTATAGATAATATTAGATTTATTAGGGTGTCTTATTTTTTCCATTTTGTTGCAATAAGTATTTAAAAATAATTTCCATACGAATATAAATACGCGTGTGTTTTAATAATCTGCGCTGCTATATAAAATATTAAAAATTAATTTATTTTCATCTTTATTTACAATTAGAAAGAAAAAATTGAAAATGATTTTAAAAACGACTAAACTGATACTTCTCTTTTTCATTATTTATATTTCTCTTTATAACTTGTGATTTTCACTCATGACACGGCACGCGACCTCGGTAGTGTTTTCGAAGGTGACGATTTTCCAAGAGAAATGATCGTCCAAGTACAAATAAGGCGAGTAACACGAACCTTTTTAAACTACCGAACCTATTATTCATGTATACAAACACATATGGTCAATTTGATATGTGTAAAAAGTTTATTCAAACACGCAAGAGTCAAGTTTACCGAAATGTCCTTTACGGACATGGTGGACAAGAAATAAGTAATAGTTTTATACTCTTTGAAACTCAAATAAAATGTCGAGCGTAGTTTACGCTTTGATCGAGTCAGATATTTCTTTCCTTGGCTTCAACGCGTTCCCTTTTTTTGCGTTCTCGGCTTTTGTTCAAGATACGATCTCGTGTGTCGAACAAACCGCTCTTTCCATCTATTTTAATTGTTTTCTCCTTTCTTTTTTTCTTTCCATCTTCATTATATTTTTATTATTATTCCATTGGAGTTCATACTATGCGAACTTGTACGCACCATGAAAGAGAGTCATTTATAATTTACTCGTTTAGTAAATATTAATAATAACGTATTAAGAGGAAGAAGTTGGCAACTCGAAACATGAGGGTCGAACATATACGATCCTTCAAGAGAGTATTTAATAGTCGTAATACCCTAGTTAACGAAGTAAACATCGTTAGGCTCTAGAAATACGCAACTTGCGGGCTTCTCGTATTGCCGACCGACGGAATACTGATTAAAGTTAAATCACCTTAATCGACGTTTGATAACCGACGGATGATCCACTGCTATCGTCACCGTCAACTAGACGGATTTACGAAATATCGATATTAGTTACCTATACACGTCCATCTATATCAGACATTTAACAATTTCCGGGTGAGATCCTCAAAATTGATAGTTTTTCATAACATTCTCCAGTTCGATATTTATCGAAGCTATAAACGTCGCGAAAGCTTTCAGTTATTCCTATAGTTATATATTACTATACGAAGAGACATTAATATTGTTCTTTCCTTTCAAAAAATATTTCATCTAAAGTTCCATCCTTCATTTCCGATCGTAGCATGCAAGTTAAGAGAGAGAGAGAGAGAGAGAGAGAGAGAGAGAGAAAACCACTTGAGGGGAAAAACCTGCTTCTTCGTTTAATTACCTGCACTTTTCGATTACTTTGAAAACTTTTCCTACCAACGGGTCCCTCTTTCTTTTTTATCATCGTTGATCGGTCCAAATGGAAAAATAAAAAGAAAAGGTTCCGGGGGTTTATATTTCAATCGATATTCCAAACACGTTCGAGTTACGAGACGTCCTCGTAAATCAGCATATCGACGTACCGTAAGTATAGATATGTACGTATCTATGTATTTGGATATATATAGTATATACATATACAGATGTATGTCGTATCAAAGATTCGTCCTTGGAAATCTATTAACCGCACACTCTTCGAAAATACGTTACATCTCGACAAGTTTTAATCGGTGAATGGTAGTGAATGTGAAAATATATTACTCGAGTATTACTCAAGTTTTATTCGAAGGTTATTTTTTTTTAATCTAATAAAAAAGTAACATTTTTAAATCTCATATATTTAAAAGGATACTGTATTAATCGTTTACGTTTGGAAAAGCCCCTCTTAAATATCCCAGCTATCTATCTTTTCTATCTAAAGTAATGTTACGAGAAAGTTTCTCTTAAAAAGGAAAGAAGAAATAGCTGGTGCTGTAATTTAATCGCAAGTTTAATTAAAACCAAAAGCAAATTATAAGCCTGGTTCAGAGTCGAACGATATTAAAATCTCGTATCCTTTCTCGTGCGAGGAATCTTCTTTGTTTCATTCAATACGAAAAACGAAAATGTATTTATAATTCATCTTTCGATTCCTTGTCGAGATATTTTGATTGTTTTATTTTTCCCCTATCCAACCAGTGTATTTACTTATTAACTTACTAACATACGAACTTCATTCTAAATCCGAGATATTGAATCATGAGTAATGAAAAATGTAGACTATCTGAGAATTAAAAATCAGATATATCCGTCAATGTCTTTCGTAACTAGATGTTACGAATAATCTAATGTTAAATAATTAAAACTAACGAAAAAGGCAATGTAAATTTATCATTACCGTCCAATGTTAAATTTTCAACGAAAGAATATCTTATTTAATTTAAATTTAAATTATAAATGTGTGTGTGTGTATTTGTGTGTGTGATCGGTTAATTCATATAAAAATTTTCAAAATAAAATGAATTTTTCTATTCTTATTCGAGAAATCATTCCAACAGTTAATCAAACGAATTATTCAATCGAAATTTATATTACCGTTATACTTCTCTTTCATTCTACTTTTAGCAAAAGATCATTGAGAAAAACATTTAAAATAGAAGATACACAGGAAATTAAAAGCTGCTACTTTATTATTTGATTAGTGATAATATTTTTAAATAAAATATTACGTTTCACGTTTCTAAGAATGGCGTAACCTTATCGTAATAAAAATAACAATTCAAATGGAAGATGATTTAAAGAAAAGAAGAATACTTTTATATAATAAATGTTCTTTTCTTTCATTACTCTCTGTACAAATATCGATCACCATTTTTTCAATAAATAATTAAAATTTCATCGCCTCATGTTTCTTAATTCAATCTACTATATAGCTTTTCATTATTATCTTATGTGAAAAAGAGAAAATTCTGATATTTATATCTTAGAAAGATAGTGTTTTTTTTTACAATTAGAAGAATTAATTTTTGACATAGCAGTATATATATATAATTTTTCATTATTACTAAAGATCAATCGAATGAAGAATTTTTTAAGATTTTTACTGTACCACTTGATAAATAAGATAAAATTAAATATTAAGAAAAATATGATGAGAATCTTTCTACCATATTTTACATCCAAATAGAATATTTCATCTCATAGATTTACTATCCTCCCATTTTTCACGAAGATCGAATATCGTAAGAGGACATAAAATTAATGTTTCATGTTTCAAATCAGATCTTATCGATTTTATTTAATTCTATTCGAGTCGATAGCTCGATTATTAACTTGACGGGTTTTCATCAATGCTAAATATTCGATCGTTTTTTCTCCCGAGCATAAATTGATCCTCGTTGAATAATTGAGAGTTAGCGATTAGCGAATCTATTGGTTGATATTTCTATCTATAATAATTTCTTAAATTATCATTCTTCAAGAAATAAAAATAACAGAGAAATTGTGTTAGTTAAATCGCAAATCGATGTAAAAAATTGAAAAATCGTCGGATATTCGAATGTCTGGTAAATCCTTATTATTTTGTCAATTTCTTTCTTCTATTCGTTCGAAAGACGCGCAAATCATTCTTTGCCACGAGTCACAGCTGCCAAGCTGCTCTTACTCGATACAATCCGTTGAGAGGTCGTGCGTTTCGACGAAATCGGCAGCTTTGCTGAAGGAAATGTCTTTCATGTCTTTGTCGTCAATTCGAAAAGCAGTAGATAGGAATAGAAAGAAAAAAAAATATAAAAAAAAAAATTAAAAAAACAAGAAGAGAAAAGAATGGGGTACTTAGTGGAAGAAATTCTTTGACGGGAGATAGTAGAGTTTATTCCATAATAAGTAATCTTCGTAACAATTAAATCTTGGATCAATCACCTATACGAATGGTATAAATTTTCTTGTTTATACGATATTATAATATTTAACATAAAGTTCCTAAAGTTTCGATTAAAATAAATGATAATGCTAATCTAAAAAAATTCTATAAATTTTCTTTGTTACTTAATAAACAATAATATATAATTACGATACATTTTTGTTATCTAATTATGTTAATTATGTTATCTAATTTATGTTAAAACAATTCAATAGTTACTTTAGCAAGTACAATAATTTTAATATCTCTGATGGAGAAAGAAAGAAAAAAAGGAGAGAGATAGGAAAGATCGCGTTCATGAAAGTTGATAATACTGTTAGACGAGTGATAAACTTCGTTATAAATCCTTTGTTCGATTTCAATGTATGATCGTTCTCAGTCCACTTGTAATTCTCGTTACCAGCACGATTGCTCCTCTAGAAGAACGTAATTTAGTTGAACAACGTTTCGTAATCGGATTCCTCGATTCACAGTGCGAAATATCGTACAATATTTGCGCTCTCGTATACATACATAGCAATTACATATACATGCCAATTCGTTAGAGAAAATCGTGTAGAAAGAGCAGTAATATATACCTGTATATGTATAAGTATATGTATATGCATATACTCGTTCAAAAAAATTATTCAAGCTTACAAAACCCGATGATAAATTTTCATTTAAATAGATTTTAAGAAAGAAAGAAAAACAGAAAACTAACAATAAGGGAAAAAATAAGGAGCGGGGTGGGGGGGGGGGTGGTAGAAAAAAGAAAAAGAAAAATAATAAATACATGCAGTCAAATCGATGCATAAGAATTATAAAAAAATTAAAGAAAAAGTAGCTGTATAATAGGTAACGCTTTTTAGGGGAATCTACATGGGATCGTTAACGGGACGAGAAACCCTGTATGGTAGTCGATCGTTTATGAATTATGCAAGAGAAAAGTAAGAGCTTTCGTCTTTGATTTAGCTTGCACCGAATGTGAAAGAATATACAGATTTTATAGGTTCATTTCGATAGATCGATCGACACTTAAACTTTCGAGCTTTCATTATGGGGGACGTTTAATACAGTTGATCGGTGAACATGGTCGTTTATTGTCAAGGGACGTTTGGTGTAACGCTTGTTTAAAGCCAGGACCTCGAACCTCGACCCTTTCCTTTCTCTCTCATATTCTCATTCGGTTTCTCTTATTCACTCTATCTGGACGTAGGTTACGCACGGCAATTGCTAATAGATTCGAAAGTGCGCAGTCCTGTCAATTCCATTATTAAGCCGCCGTTGGCACTATTCCGTTGCGGTGCAATTTCGGAACGTCCGGGTGAGATTGAACGTGAACTAATTGCACCGTTGCGCACAACCCCTGACGAGAGCAGTCGATCTTGCAACGAGATTTCCACGAGTAACATTTCTCTACACTATTTACATAGATAGATATACATACGTAGATAAATAGATACATAGATATATTCACTCAACGAGCAACTTGGAGTAGCAAAAACGTTCGACCTTTGCTACTTAGAATCGTCATCTCAAATTCACCGAAGGAATTTTTATACAAGCTTGAATTCGATACGAATGAATGTAAATTAGGAACGAGCTCGAGGATAAACCTTGCATACGCTTATCACTTTTTCTTCTATCACTCTTTCTCTTTTGTAGAACTTTTCCAATCTAGGTATACGCCCTATTCGATATAGATAATTACTAGAAAATGATGAAATTTCAGGGTGCAATCGAAAGGGAAACATTCTCACATTTCTAACTGATTGTGAGATGCCGTAATAATGTTGTTTTACGGAAGAAGCAGTATAATTGAATCAATATACTTTAGATGGTACTACACACAACATACTCGAACGATAGCTATGTCGATAGTTGCTCTCAGAAAGCGATAAGTAAGCCTTAAACTTGGCTTATTGTGAGACAAGTTAATTAAATGGATAGAACATAGCACATGCCAATACTTCAATCGGATACTTCATCTTTCGAGTTGAAACGCCTACGCCGAAACAAGTTCAAGTTAGTAGTAGTAGTACATGCTGTTGTAACGCGAACCGTACTCTTAAACCCTAAAAGCACCTGTCCCAAATTAAGTGAGAACCTATTTTCATCTTTATCTTTTCTTCATTCTCATACTCTCTCACTCTTTGAGCATTGTTCCTTCCCATTTTTTCTCCCTAAAGCTATCTCATATTTTCCAACGTGCCTTATATTATTCTATATACTACGATTAATACTTTGTGTTTATGTAAACATATTTATATACATATAAATAAAACATTTTTTTAAATATAATTCGTTCAAAATGTATATGAATTTATTGAACAAATTAAGGATTCACAAATGGAATTTTTTTTTCGTTTTCTCTCTCTTTCTCTCTCTCTCTCTCTCTATTTCGAAATTACATTCTTAATCCTTTCGAAACGATTCACACACCCACACATAGTCTTGTGTTTTATGTCTATTGAGGTAATGAAGCTTCATGCCGCATCGTCGAAGATATTAGCAATCAAAGCTCAGGATCGTGTTCAGGACTATCGTGACGAAGAGGAGAGAGAGATAGAGAGGGAGAAAGAGAGAGAGAGAGAAAGAGAGAAAGATCTATCTATGTAGATAGATAAAGAGAAATAGAGATAAATAGAGTGATAGAGGCAGAAAGATAGACAGGCAGAATGAGATAGAGTGAGAGGTACGATAACAGCACGGTGTCGATCGCGTTTGTCGCTCAATGGATACGATCCAATGCGTCGTAATTACAAGGATAGTATAGAGAAGCCCTCAGAATAGCGAGTCCTCGATAATTATTACGTAAAATGCGAAGATACGCGATAGATCGCATTGAAACGGTCCAAATTTCGATCGGAGTACGGTACGTAACAGTGAACCCACGATGAACAATTAATTGCAAAGGTTTCTCGTTTAACGCTAGATTCCTATTATCGATATCTTCCTACCTTTGATCTTTGTGTCCTAGATAAAAATTCTAAAATATATTTATTTTAGGTTTCGATTTTTTTATCTCGAGTTTTAACAACAACAATAACAACAACAATGCCGATCTTAAAACGATTATATTATATATTTTAGTCTGCTACCTTCTTAGCAAAACTTCCCTTCATTTTACTGCTGATCTTCGTACTTACGTGTGTTCGTAATTAGCGAGCTAGTTATAGAGTTCTCAGTAATACCTAAGCATATTTTTTTTCTTTTTTTCTCTTTCCTCCTTTTGTTTTATATTAACAATTAACCAAATATAGTCGAACGTTCCTATTCAAATAGTTTCTGTTTCAAAGAAAATTTTAATCCAATAAATATCCTTCTCTATACTTCTCTCTCTCTCTCTCTCTCTCTCTCTCTTTTTATTTCAATGATAACATTTTTCATAGATTCTTCAGCTCTGACAGAAACGAAAAATGTTCGATAGGAAGAATAGACTGCAGAATTGACACGATCGTATATGTATCTATGTTTGTATGTATGTTTATGTGGTATGTGTGCGTGAGCGGATATATCGTAAACTAGAAACACACCAAGCACTCCCTCACGTTCTAAACCTTGAGCACGAGTTATCCAATTGTTTTTGCGGCCATTGTTCCACCATTAGCATCGGACGATTCCAATGGAAAGTTTCGTTTTCAGGAATTGCCAGAGTTTCGAAATGGATGGGCCGCAGGCGACTCTGTCCCCTTCTCTTTCTCTTTTCTCTTTCTCCTCCCCCCTTATCCTCTATCACCACAACCACCATCCCTACTCTTCATCGTACGTTCTCTCTTTACTCTTCTCTATCCTCTATTCGAAATGTACGGCCTAGTATCTCTGGTCTACCGCATGGGAAATGTTACCAACACCATCACCACCACCACTACCACCCACCAGCACCACCATCATCATCACCATCAACTATACACCAGCCTTTTTTATCGCCTTTGGCAATGATCGCTCTCTTTTTGTCTATTATCTCGCTTCTAGGAAAAGTATCAAGGGAAAAACCTTTGACCATGATCGAATTTCGATCGTCAACCTTTGATCGACGTCGAACTCGATTCTACTTAGTTTGGAATACCGTACGGCTCGTAAATCTTATCAAACTTTTCTACTACAAAATAAAAGCTTTCGTGTTTATAAAGTAACGTATAACACAAAGGTAGCGCGCGACAAACTACGTCAATGCGTTAAAACCAATAACAATTTTTTTCATTGTGCTCGAGTTAGTGAACACATTTATTCGCTTTATTACTGGATATCGTTATCGAAATTTTAAGCTACATATTGATCAATTAAATTTCCATTCTCTCTCACATTTGAGAAGAGTAGAGGTAAATATTATATACGTGAGCGTATGTGTTTATATGTTATGTTTGCGACTAAACAAAAACTCTCTAACTCATTTTAAAATTAACTTTTCTTTATAGTCAGCTTTTTTATTTCAATTTAATTAAAACTTTAACAAGCGAAGTGTCTCTCCCTCCCTTCCACCACACTTTTTTTCTTTTTCTCACTCGATTTCTGTTTCTTCCTTTCATTCTTTCCACCTTTCTTTTCCAACTGTCGATCAATCCAATTCGATGAAGTCTTCTATTAAATGAAAAATCAAAAATACGTCCCTTAACGCTTTCACCTTACTATTTTTCCTTTCTTCTTTCACAACATTGACGCGTAGCACACGAGACATCGAAGAGTCGCGAAAGTTTGGAGTTTTCTATAGGGTGGAAAAGAAAATAAAAGAAGAAGAAGAAGAAAACAAAAGGACAAATTTTTTATTCAAACTTTACAGAGTAAAGGTATCGAAGAAAATCACGAAGCACTTTCGTTAAAGTATCCATATATCCATTAATTACATGACAGACGGATAAATTGTTAACTTTTCGGAAAACCAACCGTCTTAATTCCCCCAGGCGCAAAACAAACAATTAATTTAAAATCCCTAACGGTCGAACGGGCAGTTATTTATGGTCGGATTCGTTTATATTTTCATGAAGATATTTTCAAATTTCACGTTGCCCGTGTATTTTTCAAAGAAATACGCGGATGGCGGCACTTGGAAACGCATTGAGGGAGAAGAAAGACAGATAGAAAGGAAAAAAGAAAGAAAGAAAGTATGACGGGGAAAGAGAAAGAAAGTTCTTTATGGCTTTCGTCGCCTCTCCTTTTTCGACAACGACGACGCCCAACGTCGACGTCTACGACGACACATTCCACGCTCTTTCCAATCTCCATCTTCAGGAGGACCATCGTTCCTTACCTCCCTCCCATTTCCCCCGTACCTCCAACCCCTCAACCTCTCGTCTTACTTTTACCCCATCTACCGTCGTATTTCTTCCAACATTTTTCCATCTCCTTTATGGGTCTTTCTCGTTCGTTCCATTCCGTGCCTTGTAAGACTGGATTTTACTTTTAAGGCGCTATCGCTCTTCCGCCACTTTTCGTAATAGCTCGTAATTAAATTTCCACCTTTTCCCGCGATAACTAAATTTCGCATCGTCGACCTTACCTTTCTTTTAAAGAAATTGTAATAACATCGGTTTCACACTACGATCAATTTTCTTCTTCTTTTCTTTCTTTCATTCTTGTCCTTTTTTTCCTTTTCCTCTTTGTTTTCTTTAAACCTTTAAAATTTTATTGCATTAAAATAATATTCGAAAATATTATCTTCTTCATTATCTTCTTCATTTTCTTCTCGTTGTATCCAATAACAACGTAAATAAAGACGATGTTTTTGCTAATAAATGATTAATGTATTGTACTATAACTCTGACAGTACTTGGAGTACATACTTCGTCCAATAAATAAATTCCAAGAGAGGCTTTATGTGCAACGTTAATTATCGACACACACACACACACAAACGTACGAGTACATACTATAAGAATTATTACGAATATTTAAACTGATCATTTAGTGAATCTTTAAATCAAGCATCGAGATGGGATAAATTTTAAAAGAGAAAATCGATGTAGTTTTCCGTGTCATCGAAGAATAGAATAGCATTCGATACAATCGATGCTATTCGTGATAACGCGATTCTCCAAGTGAAATAAATTTTCAACAATTTTGCTTGATCCTTTTACTCGACAGTAGAAGAATCAATTTTCGATTCTTCACAATAACTCGTGTGTCCCGTGAAAAATACTATCCTCCTTCGTATGTATATATCTACGTCATATATATATATATATATTTTTCTCTTTCTACGTTTAGAAACTTACATCTACAAACTTGTTCACCATTGTATCGAATTTCTCGCGTGTCGGTAATACCGTACATCACGTATTTACAGAGCCATTCGAATCTGAATTTCCCATTTTTCTTTGAATGAAAGCGTGCTACTCGGATTTCGCTTCTCACTGCTAAAAATGTTTTCATCCTATTACACGTGTTTATTTTAATCTCTTTATGCATGCGCGTGCGTGCATATAAAAGTAAACCAAACGATTTACGTTAAGATATTTATCAATGTAACAATTGTTTGTTCACTTTAAAAAAAGGGTTACTTACTTTTTTTTTTTTAAACTAAACTATTCATTTTGTTTCTATAATTGACGTAATATGAAGAAAAGAAAGATATATAATTATTTATTTATACGATAGAGTTACCATTTAGTTTAGTATAATTATATTATTTAGTATTATATTGAATATACAACATATTAAAAAAAAAAAACACGAAATACTTTGAATATAAAATAAAAAGTAAAATTACTGATTTTCACTCACCAACATGAAACGTTTTACCTATATTTACTAATACACGCACAAACGGGAAGAGTCATATCAATAAAAAGTAAGTACCTAATACACATCGTGTACGTATATATTTGGAGAAAAGCTATGGAAACCGCAAAAGCTTTGTGAACAATGCGGAAACGATAGAAGAGAGGTAGTTTCCATCCCAACGTCGTCATTTAACCGGTCGCGTCACACCGAATGATCCGCCGTCCGCTACATGCCAACCTAATCGGCCGTGAAGTGGCTGTACCCTTGCTAAATCATGGCACGACCACACCGAGCCAAGCCACGACCTGGACCTATCCAATCAGAAACAATCGCAATTACAATCATGCATAATTGCGCACACGTTGGCTGTGCATATGATTAGGTTAAATTTTCCACCATGGAACACGAATCACCACCTACTGTTCTTCAATGTCAATTTTTTTTATCTTTTATTTCTTTTTTTTCATTTATTATTAAATAATCAATTCTACAAGAATTTATGCGAAATGCATAATTCCGATCATACAAATTTCATCTTCTACTGATAATTAAATATAATAAATAAGAGATAGAAAAATCTCTTTTGCTTTGTGTCTTATTAATCGAACTGGAAAAGGTGTTGACTTAAAAGGCAACGGAAGTGACGAGAATCGGAAGTAGCCGATCCATTTGAAGCACCGACGAAAAGAGAAAGTAGAGGAAGGAAAAGAAAGGAAAGAAAGAAAGGGAGTAAGAAAGTAAGAAAAGATTGGGGGAAAAATGGAGGGGAAGAAAAGGTTGGGATTGGATAAATGGATCGGCTGCTTTACACCGTCTGTCGCGGTTATTTTTGAAGCTTTTGAAAGTAGGGTGGTCTGAGAAACGATGGATCGGATTGGAAGAGTAATGTACATATATGTAAGATCTTCATATACGTGTATCTACGTGTATCTACGAAACTAGAAAAAGAAAGGAAGTGAAAATAAGGATTTCAGTCTAACGGATTTCCGGACGGAACGAAGATGCATTCTCGTGGACGGAAATAAAAGCGACGCACACAATCGAAAGTCGGTATGTTTTTGATATGTATGTGTATGTGTATGTGTAAGTATATATATATACTTTATTCTTCCCGAATGAAACACGAGTCGATTGTAAAACGCGTCTGGCAAATCCCATTAACAGTTTTACTCCCTATTGTTACCACCCTCGTAAGATTTCCTTCTACTAGCGTGCAAATACGATGACAGATCAAACGGCATGTAATCGTTACCGATAACGTTCGTAGTTCTGTTTTATGTCGAGGGAGGGAGGCGTATTTCAGTTTGATCAGCTTTTTTCTTCCTACCTTTAATTCTATATATTTATGTATCCGTGTCTGTCTCGTCTATTAATGAAAAGACAAAAGAAATATATTGATCAAATTTATTAACAAGCGTTATCTATCTTTTCATATTATGAATATATTATATATTTTTATGAATATATATACATGTATATATATATATTATTTTTTAAGGGAAACAAATTTATATAATTCAAACGAAACGTGGGAAGAGAAGTTTCATCCTAACTGTCAGGTCTGTTGTTGACAGCTTTTCCCGATATAAACGACTCTCAATTAAATTACACGTACAATCTCTAACCACACAAATTAATTCTACACGTATATACAGATTAAGTGTAGATGATTATTTAACCCTATCTATTTAGTCAGTTTCGAATCAATGAACATAGAAATTTTACTGTGCGATAATAAATTAAAACATTTTATTTAATACGGAAATATTTTTTCACGAGTTACTTCGTATCTCTTATTTTGAAAATGTTAAATTGAAACGAGTAGATATATATTATAAGATGTAATTCGCTGAGAGTTCAAATATTTTTTTTTCCTCTCTCTCTCTCTCCCTATCTCTCTCTTTTTATTTCTCGCTTAAAATGTAATGTTATTACGCACGAAAGAACTCAAAGGTAGTTCGTCGTCCCTGTCGTCGTTTTAACGATAATCTTTCATACCTAGTCGTTTCTTAAACGACGCATTTACGTGACAAGGATACAAGTTAAATCAAGTTACTGAGTAAAGATCATCTTTATTTCATATTTCTCTCTCTCTCTCTCTCTCTCTTCTTACTTCTTATATTAAATCGAGTTGCAATTTTTCGAAAATATCTCAACTTTACCAAGTTATCTTTCTTAGCTAGTCATTCTTATCTATATTTCATCTCCATTTTCCCTTTTTATTCTCTATCCTTCTCTCACAAGAAAATGAAAGATAGAGAGAGAGAGAGAGAGAGAAAGAGAGAAAGAGAAAAATGTTATAAGAGGTCATTCTTGAGGTTTCATAAAGGGACACGATTCTTAGAATTTATCGTTGGCTGAAGAAACTCCTTTCCGTAAGTCTTCCTAAGTCAGCAAAGTTGCGATTATTCTGATCTTTACTTCTCCAATACCACAATTTACTGTTAAAAGCATCTTTAAATTAAAAGATCACAAATTTACCTGTTATTTATCCGATATTTCTATATACGATAGTATTTGTATATCTCTATAATAAATAGTAAACAAATATATTGCATAAAATGATTGCATTAGTAAAATGTTTTTTTTTTATTATTAATTAACTAGATATTTGAAATAATAATAATAATAATGTATTTATTATACCTAGTTGAATAAATAATACTTAATTGATATAATTATTCTTGGAATTAAAAAACCATTCGTAAAACGTTTACGTATTCCTTCTGATGTGAGATAAAAAAAATGGTAAGGGGGGACGTTAAAGTTAAGAAGGAAAACGTTTCGAGAGTGCGATTTCGTAAGACACCGTCGTGTCTTAAAGGCGAATCCTTAAGCTTGGCCTACGTTAGCATCGTTCGTCTACGTCAGCAACGACGATTATTCCGTTCTTTGCGTCTCTTATTCCGATTTACCGTTCAAAGCCGCGTGAACTCACGAGGGCGGAATACCAGATAGTTACACTAAAGAAGAAAGATAGGAAAGATTGCTAGAAAAGGATAGATAAAGTTTGTCGTTTAGAGAATGTTTTTTTCTTTCCTTTTCTTTCTATGTCTCTTTCTTTTTCTCTCTTTCTTTCTCTTTTTTTCTACTGAGGAAGATATAATCGGTTAAAAGGGTCAACGGTGAAACGAATTGAAATAACGATTTAACCACATTTCTTGTTTTATCTTCCAAACTCTTTTTTTTTCTTTTTCTTCTAAAGATAAAAAAAAATTGTTTAAACTGATTTTCCTGTTCTCGAAATAAAAGATTAAAATATTATAATTCGACAAACGTCACCAGATAAAGAGTGGAGACGTTTTCAAATTCGATCTCAAAATGATATTTTAACGTTTGATTATATAATAAAGTTTTTCATTCTAAAAATTGAAACAAGTTAATATGAAGTATTGATTTCTCGTCGTTGGGTACCAGACGAAACTGTGTGTTAAAAAAAAAACGAATTATTATTAATCCCGGCTAGCATCCAATACGAATCGGTAATTTTCTCGAATGGTTTATGCAAAATAAAAAAGAAATAAGAAAAAAAAATGAAAAAAAAAGCAGAAGAAGAAATAAAATGAACTAAATGAGAAGGTGAATAAAACCTTGTATTGGACAATTTTCTTCAGATGATCTAATTGTAAGAGAAAGGGATACGTTAAGGCGTAACAAAAGAAACCAATAGAAAGATGAAAATAAAAAATAAAAAAAAAAATAAATAAACATAATAGTAAGTGAGAAGAAAGATATTGTCAGAGAGGACCACCCTGGTAGCACGAAATTCTTAATAGTTCATAAAGCATTCGAAGTTACATTGATATCTTTGTATTTCGCTTGACAGGATGCTGGGTATTTAGTCGAACAGGGAAAAAGGAGATAGGTGGACAGTTATGAAGGGAGGAGAAGAAGGAGGAGGAGGAGGAGGATGGAAAACTCGAGAGTTTATCGCTAACGAATGTCGGTCTCGCCATGCACCGACAAAAATATCTTCAACTACTGAGATTCAAGAATTCTCAGAAGTCTCCTTTCCTCTTTCTCTCTTTTTTTCTCTCTTTCTCTTTCTTTATTTTTCTCTTCCGTGGTAAAAGAGACGCAACCGCTGGGGTTCCCTAAGTAATCTCGGCACAATACCGTTCTCTCGCAATATCTTTAAATCCTCTTTTCTGCAAAATATTAGTTTCACGGAGAAAAATAGTGGTAACGAAATAAGCAAAAAAAAAAAAAAATAGAAAAAAATACGAAATGAAAGGAAGGAAAGGAGAAGGAAGAAGAAGAGTGCGACTATTATGAAACGTACAATACAAACTACGAAAAAAAGTAAAGAAGAAGAAGAAGAGTCTAAAAAAAGCTTGTAAAAATGTATTCTTTATGAATGTCATATTCCTTGTTCACAATAAAACCGTTTGTAGGATCAAAGAAAGGATCTTCCAGGCGTTATTTCTATTGATTATGTACAATTACAACATTTGCAATCTAACTTTTTTACGAAGGAAAACTTTATATTGTGTGTATTGAACGATAGAAGAAATAAAACAAACCAAAATGTAGATAAATAGTATATACTGTAAATTTAAAAATACACATATATCATTTTTATGCACCCATGTATGTATACAGATGAAAAAAAAAAAAAGTATTTCGATAAAGTTCGATTGCAAAACGTCACTCGCCAAAGTGACCAATTTGAGAAAAAGAAAAGAAAGATCGGTACAATCGAATAGTTACTTAGCTAGCTAGCTATCTGGTAGTTAGGTAAGTAGAAAAAGGTTCCTCGATGATAGAAAGAAATGTGAGAGAAAGAGATATAAAGTGAATAAGAAAGTGAGAGAGAAAGAGAGAGAAAGAGAGAGAGAGTTTATCGGTCGAGACAAACGACAGTCACTTCGCGTACCGAGGAAGATATCTTCTCGAGTAAAAGATAGAGGATGAGAGGAGAATAAAGAAGGAGAGGAGTATTTCTCCTCTTCGTGACGACGACCCGGCGTCGGGTCTTGTCGAGTAATTTTAGGCCACCCTTCCTTTCCGCGTTTCCTTCTCTCCCTACTCTATTTCGAGTTTCTTTTTTTCCGAATCTCTACATCCGGCGCAGAAGGCACAACCAATGCCCCTTCTCACCCTCGAAAAATGTCTCTCACTACTATCTTCTTCCTTTTTCTCATTCTTTTACTCCTCCTCCTCCTTCTCTTCCTCCTCATCCTCCTCTTTCTATTCCTGCTCATCATCGTCTAGCTTTTATTTCACCGTCTTTCCACAGCCAAGCATCCTATTCTTGGATTTGGAAAGGGGATGGTGGTTCGTCGGTTCATGGCGACAAAAGACGAATTCCAGCAAACATCGATGTGTTTTAACTCCACCACTGCCATTTACCACTACCACTACTAAATACTATAAGTAAGTAGATCGGATGGACGAACATACCAAAGGGGTGTGTTTACGATAAACCGCAAGCGCGAAGAAAACTTTTCTTTCTCTATTTACGACGAATGGGGTTATTGCAAATCGGTTCGAAACGTTTTCTCTTCGAGGCACGTCAAAGAAACGCGAGGAATTTTTTCTTACCTTCCAACGAGAATGGCCATCCTTTCAATTTTTTCTTCTCCCTTCTTCTCTTAAACTGGTCTAAAATTAACTTTCTTTTTTTTTTTTTTTTAATAATGATAACTATAATATTCCATTTTCGTCCTCCTCTTCATTTTATAATTTAATTTATGTTTTAATTTTTATCTTTCTCTAATTTATCATTATTACAATAATTTGTATTTAATATTTAAAATTAATTTTAAACGTTAATAGAAGAGAGAGATTGGATTAGAAAAAGATGAAAATTGAATAAACATATAGTTATTTTAATTATATTTATACATTTATATTTATTCATTCTAATTACTTTTTCCAGTTTATTTTTTAAATGTTAAAACAAAATTCGATCGAGTTCTCGTTATCAACAAAATCACAAACATTAAATATATGTTATTAAGAAATTTTCGATTAAAATTTTATCCGTATCACCTCTAGTGGAAGAAATTAAAGCATATATTAATAACTACTCGAATACGATCGATTCTCATCCTGGTATTATAGTTCGTGCGTGAAATGAGTTTCGTATTTCACGATAAATTGTTCCTGATACAATTTCACTCTTTCTTTTCTTTCACTTCTTTTTTTTTTTTTTAATTTCAACACAGAGAATCACTACATTTTCTCTACAAATTTTCGTACGATTATACTCATATTTCTCCTCTCTCTCTCTCTTTAACATCAAATCGATGCTGCGAGAAATCCGGACAATAAAAACTGTTTGCATTTAATTCGTTCGAATACTAAGAGAGCCTCTTAAATGGATTCCAAATTCAAAGTATATATATATATACTTCACCAAAGTACTCATTCGAGTATCCTTGAAATACTCAATAATCTTTAGTAAAATAGAAAAAGAGAGATGTAGAATTTTACAAACGATTAAGAAATATTTTACAAATACGTCCGATACCTGACTAATCCGTGAAAAATTATACTTTAAAGTATTTATAAATCT
Organism: Mischocyttarus mexicanus; assembly: GCA_023678845.1. Taxonomy (NCBI): domain Eukaryota; kingdom Metazoa; phylum Arthropoda; class Insecta; order Hymenoptera; family Vespidae; genus Mischocyttarus; species Mischocyttarus mexicanus. The sequence goes on from JACGTP010000002.1 coordinate 667,826, forward strand.
AAGCCTTCTTATCGTTAAAATAAAGTAAAAAAAAAATAAATCTAAAATAAAAAAAAACACATATTATACATATATAATAAAATAAATCTCAACAGTTTAGTAGAATCGGTATGAGATTTTCTAGTATTAGAAATCACTCATTGTCAGTTGGAATTTTACAATCGATAGCACAGTGAATCCTACAAATGTTTCTATTGGAATCAAGGCAAACTTCATCGTTTGATAAACGGTCAACTTCTGTTGGAGAGCTTCCTTTGTCTTTCCTATTCCCTTTCTCTCCTTTTCTCTCTCTCTCTCTCTCTCTCTCTCTTATTCCTTTTCGTATTATCCACAGTGTGTGCATACGTCTATATCCGTGCAAATGGCAGAGCTCAACTGCTTGATAAATGATCTGGATGCATTGGTATATCTATCTTTCTCTCTCCTACTAGTATTCTAATCCGAAACACAGAAAGGGATTAGGAGAGGCAAACAGTTTTGATCTATAGTGTATCATCGATTCTCTATGATTTTCTTCCTGATAGAATAGAAAATAAACTTTAATCTATTATAAATATACATCTAATTTTTTACGTTAATTTATAATAATAATAATAAATGTTAGGTTATACAAGTATATGTATAAATTTTATCAAAGTAATGAATATTTTTTAATAAGATATTCTAGGTGATTCTAAATATTGAGAACCACTGGTATTAACCAGGCCTCCTCTTCATCCGGTTGTCGCCACTCGAACGCCTTGCTTACTTGGAATGAAGGAAACGAAGAAGGCAGTCGTTGACTTTTCTCTCTACATGTACATACGCGAATACTAGTAAAAACTTAGGCGAGAAATCCAAGTGGACGACGTGAACCAACGGGGTATGAAATAAATAACGATTTTCGATATTATACTTATTGAAAAGTATATAACTTTGAGATAACATTTTTCATTAACGATTAGTAAAAACAATAACGACAACAACAACAATAACAACTACAATTATAACAATAATAATAATAAAGATCAAAACTTTGTTAAATTTGCATTACGTAGTAAGCTTTGAAAATATTTTGTAAAGATAAAGAAAACCAATTTAATTAAAAATACTGTAGGTAATATAAAACGTAAACGAATGCGTATAACGCACGAGTGAATGCAACGGACGTGAAATTTCGCATACAAAGTGATCTTCAAGTTTGCTGTACGACGAAAACTTCATTACTTTTCCATCAAAAATAACATACACATGTTCTGAACTTTTAACAGTTAATATTCATGTCTGAGAAGATAGGAAAATACAGAAATTCCAGAAATAAAATTTAAAATATAAATAAAGAGATATAGAGAGATAAAGAGGGAAAGAGAAATAAAAGTAAATAAAATAGAAATAAAGAATTGTAAATTCTGTCATAAAATGTCAACTATGACAAAACGTTGGGACGAATTAACGCGTTTTCTTACTTTAATCCTGATTAATCCTCTTAAGTATCGAGCACCAACGTACTTAGGTATGCCTTATCCGTAAACGAGTTTCCTAGCAAATCACTTTAGTCTGTATAACACGAGCATGGTATGCGTTGAGCCATCCAAAGTGATTTTCTAATATCTTTACAATGTGAAAGATACTTTCATGTTCCTTACGACGTGTTTTCTAATGAGACTCGCTACGAAAATTAACGTTCTCGAGTTATTTTTGAAATATTTGTATATACATACTTTTTATACACTGTTATAAACTTAGATGAGAAATACAAAAACATGGACGTTTACGTTTACTTCTAAAGGTCGAAAGTTTAAAAAACAAAAATCCAAGAGTTTGTACACGTAAGCTCTTCGTTCGTTCATTATTCGAAATACGTCATTGAATAATTACACATGTAAAATGAGAGGAAAAGAGAGAGAGTGAGAGAGGAGGAAGAGAAAGAGCAAGATAATATGTTCATGTTATAACAAGTTTGAAATCCCTTCGATCTGTTTAAACCATCTGTTTCGTTAATCAGCAATACGTAATTTCGCATCCTCGTCTGAGTGATTACTGACTGATATTAGATCGATCATTATATTATTGTATAACAACTTTACTGTTACCATCCAATAAAAATGTTAAGTACATCTTCATTATCGATATTTAATACATTAACATGTTATACTTAATATAAATGAAATATGTCAAATATGAAAAATTAGAGAAATTAAAATGCCTTGAGGTATAGATGAAAAAATAAATATATTATAATTTGTAATATTTGAAAAACCTTTTTCAGCTTTTATTCATTTCGATTTCTATTAACTTAATTTAAAAAAATATTGATCTTTTGTTAAAATAATATACGTCGAAATGAAATATCATTCAAATAAATATAGAAATTTGTTTAAACTGATTTTCTGATTTTGAACTAGGCAGGTATGTATCTGAAAATATATTAAAACATGTTAAAGCGTATGAGCATGATATCATTTGATTGATCACTGCGCTTTTATTTTTAGAGTGCCAGAATTTTTTCAAACACCGACCGAAAGAGAAAAGCTTATAAAATATATGGTTATTTTTTGATAACTTTTTAAAAGGTTTGCTATGTACGTGATTTATAATTATTTAGAACGAATAATTGTGTAGTATCGTCAAACGGACAAAACAATATTCATTATTTGTATATATCTATACGTATTTATCGTGAAATAATTCCGTTATACATTAAATTTGTAATAATTATATAATACAAATAAAATCATCGCTATAAATAAAAATATATTACGAGATATGTAATTTAAAATAAAATTGGTAACATCATATAAATAAGAATCGATTTTATATGTCACGAAGGCTTGTAAATAATTCTTGTGTTTCCCCCCACTCCTTCCCTCCAAGTGAAAAGAATAAAGAAAAGTAGAAAAGCAAAAAGGTGTGAAAAAGTTATAGCTTGAGCTAATAGAAACGCGACGCCTTCGCCGTTACAATTTGCTTTCTATTTTTAAATACTTCAAGCGTGGTCCAGAATCTCATTCATTCATCTCGTAGATTTTTCGTTTCCTTTAACTTCTCAAGGAAGAAAATATGTTTTTTCGTTCATCGAGTCTAAACATTTATAGATATGTTCTCTCTTTCCATTTAAATAAACGAAAAACGTGAAACTTTTATAAATGATTTTTCTGTCAATTTTCCTACTTGTAATTAATTTGCAAATATGTTAAATCTTATCGACATCAATTTACTCGAGGATTATGAAGTATTTCCCAAATATTGAATATACATTATTATTTAATTACTAAAAAAAAAAGAAAGATTTAAAAGAAATGACTAACTCTAAGAAAATTCTTTTAAAATATATGCAGTGACTCGTTATTGATAACTACTTTAATAATTACTTTTTTGTTTTTCTTCTAACTGGAAACGATTGATTACATATTGTTAGATCGATCAATGTTTAGAATTTATTTCTTCCCATTAGTGCCAGTAATTATTATTTATCTATCGAATTAAATAATAGAAAACCGTTATCTATTTTGAGAAACCTAAAGCTTTCGACAACTATTAAAACGATGTAAATATCTTACATCTAAAGTGCTAATCTCTGCTAATTAGATTATTCAAAATTTGGAAGAAATATTATTATCTTTTATTATTCATATAAAATTTTTTCAATTTTAAAGTAATTTGCCCAGGAAGGGTCTATAAAAATAAATAAATAAATAAATTACTAAATCGAAAATTTCTCGTATGAGTATAATATATATAGAACGATCGTAAAATTATTTATTGTTAATAGACATGAATAATTAATCTCGATTATTATGAATATAAAAAAACAGTAAAAGAAAATTGAAATAAGAAGAGGAAAAGCCAGGAACTTCTTGCTCGTAGTATCATAGTAGGAAATACAAGTATATAGGGTAACATGAATATTTAAGTCAATTATATTTCAGTTATTCATTGGTTAAGTTCGAAACAGAAGTAGCAAACAAGTTAGTTACATGACAGGAGTTAAAAACACAATTTAAAAAAGGGATTTAAATTTTATTTCTTTTCAAATACGTACACGACGATTCGTCTTTTACAAGTTGTTAAAACGTTTATTCATTTTATAGTAAATAATTTCTACGTAATAATAATGTCGAATTCGTCGAAAACGATTTTGACAAATATTCGTCATGTATGTCGAAATCGACACGAATATTTATTTATGTCAATATTTCATTTTTTATAATACACGTAAAAATATTGTTTATCGTTTGAGAATAACATGGAGATTTTTACAATTGGTCAAAAATGTGTTAATTATTACGCTTGTCAACATTTATGAAAATTTGTCTATTCATCGTTATTTTGCATTTATTTTATTTTTTTTTTCAAATATGATGCGTAAAAGATAATATAAAAAGGGCGTGAGTGAGTGCGTGAGTGAGTGAGGGAAAGATAGACAGTTGGTGAGAGATTGGAAAATCGTGCGAAAATATACAACGTTGGTAAAGCGTTAAAAATTGAAAGGGACAAAAATGTTATCCCCTTTGCTCGCGCTTTTTAGTCGTTCCGATTTCTGGCGCGTATATAAACGTAAATTGCGAATTATAACGAACGAGAATAACGGTAACGAGGTACACACAATACGTCCAGTGCCTTCCATTTTCATTGCGAGTTTGATGTTTTACTGGAATAAAAATTGGGGTATGGTGCGAGTACGTGGAATGATTAAAAATGTCGAACCAATTTCATGCGGATAGTACGGCAAAGATAATTAGATTAATTAACAGGAGAGCTTTTATCATCTATTCAGCTTTCTAGGTGATCAACGGACGAGAGAACTGACTTTTACGAATGAATAATACTCGAGGTCGATCAAAAAATTTCCTACGGATGGCATTTCGATGCTTTCACGACTTTTCTTCGTGCTTTCGAGTGCTATTGATCGTTCCTCTCATGCTCAAACCCCGTAACAGTCCCTTTTTCTCTTTCTACCGAAACTTTCGAGCTCGACTCCAGCGTTTCCGTTCTCGTTCTCGTTGCACATCACGGCCCTTTTCTCATTCCCTAACTCGCTTCTGCTAGTCTCTCCCATTCTCTCTCTCTCTCTCTCTCTCTCTCTTTCTTTCTTTCTTTCTTTCGGTTTCTCTTTCTATCCCTTTTTGTCTCCCTTATTTTAACCGAGAATAGCACGGTAACAAATGCGTAAAAAGAATAGAGAAAAGAAAGAGAAAGAGAGAATACAAAGAAAGAAAGTAATTCCTGGTCTCTACGAAGAGAAGCACGTAGTAATATACAGGGTGTTATGAACGTTCTGAAGCGACGTGTGCCATTCGAGCGTGAAGATATCGAGACATTTAATCGCTCATAAATTTCCATCTCTGGTATTACGATTTTCGAGAAAGAAATATATACATATAGGTTTTTATATCATATATCGTAGGATAGATGAAACGAATCAATGTAATATATCATTGGAGACAATCATCCTCTTTTCAGATTTAACCAGATTTGGAAAAATGATCAAGTTCGTTATAACATTTACTAACTTTTCTAACAATGCCTTTCGTTTACTTTCATTTATCCTATATTCGAGATAATAGATTGTAGCTTTATGTATTTAACAAATTGTACCTATCTCTCATACCTACTCGATAGACTATCCTTCTCTGTTTTTTTCTTTCATCTTCTTCGTCTCTTCTCCTCTTATTCTAGTCCAGAATCCACGATCAAAGAACTCCCGCCAAAAAGTTTTCCATGGAATTCATTCTGGCAAAGTTTCCTTTCCTATCTGACTCATTTTCTTCTTCTTTCTATCTATCCAAACAGGATAGAAGAAGACGAAGTTCGACGAAAGAATATGCAACGTGATTTTACCTTTGAAGCTTTATAGTTGACGAGTTGACGAGTTCGTGATTCGAAGAAAATTCATTTTAAGAACGATAGGAAGAGAGAAATAGAGAAAGGGAGGAAGAGAGACAGATTTAAGATCAAACTAGACGAAATATCTATTTAATACGACTTAAAAGTCAAACATTGACACATCAAAATTCTATTTTACAAATAAATTGAAATTGAAACTTAAACTGAAACTATAATAAATATTAGATAATATTGGTAAATTTTAATAAATAGTTTCAAATTATTTAAACAAAAAAGAAACAAAAGGAAGAAAAAAATAAAAGGCATACATACTATAAAAAAAAGTTATATTAATAAAATTTATGGAAAAAGAAAAAAGAAAAAAAAATTATATAATATATACTTAGTAAGCGAATAATTTTCTTAACACCGTGTATACTCGTTCCGGTTCATCTCTATTCACAGTCTAACATTTGTTAGCGGGTGTCCGCATTGTCCTCTCTTTCTTTCCCTCTTTCCGCGTTTCTTTTCGCCCTTTTCCCCCATAGTTCTCTTTGTCGCCATTCTAGCTACCTTCCCCCATTTTCTTCCTATTCCATTATCTACCTCCCTTTCTATTTTCTTCTTCTTCATCTCCTTCATTTCCTTTTCTCGTAGCTGGCGTTACGGTTCCAGCTACGACTACCGCAAGTCAGTTCTCCCCGATTTCCATGTATTTTTGGATTCACCGGGGAAAGAACGGTTCAACGAACCCCTTCCTTCAGCGTTCCCAAACTAGAACGTCCTACGTTTTACGTAGCTACGTATACCGATCTGCGACGAGAGTCTGCGAGGAGAATTGTCGTGATTGATCGTCGTTCTAGAACCTATCCACGTTTCTCTTAACGAGTATTCGATCCTATTTTTCATTTCATTTCTTTTTCTTTTTCCTTTGCCTGATTTTGATCCATTCTTCTTTATCCTTTAATTCCTATCTCTCTCCGATTATCGATATTTCTATATTTATCAATACAAACCCATCACATATTTACAATTTCAAAGATATTTTGTATTATTCGATAATACATACAAATGACTATAAATATCGATTTGTCTAACAACATCAAGATAATAAAGTCACTATAAATAATATACAAAATAAATATAAATACTTTAAAATTATTTTGATACAAAGACCCATTTCAATCTATTTACATATAAAACTGTTACGAATAATGTGACCCGAAAAATAAGACATACTTTTTGGACAATCTAATCTTTATATAAAAAAATATTAATTAATTAAATGAACCTTACTTATCCATTATGAATATAATTTCGAAGATAGGAATACGTCTGAATGTATAAACTATCTTTAGAAAACAGGGAAATCAAGGTTGCAAAGAGAGAGAGTTCTGTTTAAAGTGAGATCGAGTATTCGGAGCTCGATGTTAAGCGTTAAACGTGGACGTCTGATTTTGGACGACTGTTTACAGTGAAGCATATGTTTACGATTGTTCGCGTGAAACAGAAGCAAACACGTTCGTTGGAGTTTGGGTAGGGGAAATCCATCCGGCGCGATGTTTCTCGTACGTACCACGTCGAGAATGTGCATTGAGCGTATCGTGACTTGTCGTTCATATATGTTTAACGATAAAATACCTACGTGATGTTACTGCTGTTACTGCTGCTGTTACTGCTGCTGCTGCTGCTGCTACTGTTACTGCTACTGTTACTGCTGTTTCGTCTCTTTAAACAACTTTTTCTTTACCGAGGATAAAAATTAAAATAATAATAATAATAATAATAATAATAATAATAATAATAACAATAATAATAATGCTAATATGCGATCCGTATTTTCTAAACGATTTCTCGTCCGTCCGGCAAGAAACGTTTTCGAAAGAATAAAGAAAAAATACCAAAGAATGTATCTTTGATTTACTAAAAGAAAAGAAAATAAAAGGAAATAATCAAAAAGAGAGATAAAAGGAGAAGAAGAAATATCTCTTTTCTCTGTATATAATACAATAATAATAATAATAATGAGAATGAGGCGATCTGTATTTTTCAAACGATTTCCATCCAGCAAGATATGTTCCGAAAAATAAGGAGGAAAAGGAATATCTTTGATCAACCAACAGAAAAAGTACAAACAAAAAGAAGAGAAAAAAAGAGAAAGAGAGATAAAAAGAAAGAGATTCCATAATGTTTCCACCATGTTTCGAAAGCAAAAACACGGAAAATGAAAACGAATCGCAAAGAGAAACTGAATGTCTCTTGCTTTGCAAAAACATTTTCTTTTCTCATTTTGATCTCTATTTTTTTTTCTCTCTCTCTCTCTCTCTCTTTCTCTCTCTGTTGGTAACGTATCTCAGTTCGACTCCAGCGAGATAGAAACGCAACAGAGACAGCTCGCGTGTATATTATTGCCGTCGTATCGAATTAATGGGAGAACAAGTGTAATCTCGCGTGTGAAGAGAGTGTGAGAGAGATGCTATGATGTTGTGGTACGGGTGAGTTGAAAGGGAGGATGTCTGGGTTCTTGGCCGACGACGATGGTATAGGGCCCAGGCACGGAGAATAGGCTTTACTCTAAGCTCGACGTAATTCCAGTCTGAATGCTCCGGGACAAATTGACCCCATAGTTTAATGGATAGAACGGGCTTCGAATAGGTATACCACAGGATAATAGAACCAAAGCTATATACAAATGATAATATTCTGAAAACAGATCTCTGTTTCTACATAATATTACAAGAGTCGAAATGAATCTGTACCGGAATTATATCTCCCATTTCATCCCATATTTCTTTTTTTTTTCTCTCTCTCTCTCCCTCTCTTTATCTATCTCTCTTTCTTTTTGTCTTTCTCAATAGCATCAGTATTAATACCCTTATGACGTTTGTGGCAGATATGGAATGATAAGAAATGGATCATAAAATCAACGCGTATATTCTTCTCTGATATTACTCTCAAAAGATAAAATTATAAAAAAGATAAAGCCCGTAGGATAATATTTCTATTACTGCGTCATCATAATAGAATATACTCGTTTCAGTGAAAGAGGAATAGTATTGCTTAGGTATTAGTTTTATCGATATTTCTATAATTTTATAAGGCGAACAACATAGATATAATTATGAATTAAATATTAGCTTAATAGCAATATCATTTCTACTAACGAGACACGGTTATTATTAACGGTATCATGTAACGAAGATAAACTCGGGAATTTCAACTTACCGGTGTTGGCTTGTTGCACGTTCCAAGGTCGCTTGTTATCCTTCTTGTACTCATCTCGTAGAATATTCTACCAACACTCTTTCTGTATCCTTGTCCTACTCGTTAGTTGATTACTCAGCATCCTTGTTTCTCTCTTTCGCGTACTTCACGTATACTGTCATCATTGACCGTTTACACTAGTCGACTTTTGTTCATACTCAACTTTCTCTCTTTCTCTCTCTCTCTCTCTCTTACTCTTATGAAAAAAATGACATAAAGTGAATACCGTTGAAGAATAACTACCACTAGTACTAGTACTACTACTACTACTACTACTAATACTCATGACGAAGTAATGGCGATGATAACTACCTTTGAGAAATTCGCTCACACTTGCAGCACATTTACCTAGCAATAAAAAAAAAATGAATTCATTCGTGTAATTCCCGAGAAAGATATTATCCGTTTCGCATGAATTCACGCATACATAATAACTAATTATTAACGAATATCATAAGAAATGACTTTGATCTCGTTACGTAATTAAAATCGTCGCGTAAACCTTTGTCTTCTCTTAGAAATTTAATTACGTCAACAAAATGAGATAAGTATTATTATTATTATTATTATTATTATTATTATTCATTACTATAGTAGGATTTAGAGATTAGAAGGAAAGTTGAATTAGGTTAATTTTTTATTTCTCTATAAACGAATTATAATAACTACTCTAAATAGTCGTTCGTCCTTCACAATACTCAATTAATTGTATAAGTTCCAAATGGAAATTCCGTGGGAAAGTTCTTTGGTGAATTTTCAACGGTGATTACACGGCCGATAAGTTAGCGAAAGGGCGGTTAGACCCGAAGAGAATTCGCTAGACGAGATCATGTTGAAAGGCTCAAGAACATCGGATGAGAGTCGAAAATAGACACGCGAAAGTTAAACTCTATTTGACGATAAAGAAACGAACCGTGTAATGAGAGTGTCTACTACATTACTTATTTAACGCTAGAGAGAATATCGTACGTTTAGTTCCTTATTACTTTCTTCCTACTATTACTTATCTACTTATTTACTTACTTCGCTTATTGTCTTGGAAATTCTTTTATTTGCATTCTGAACTCTTTTTTTGTTGTTTTGTTTTTCTTTCTTAATTTTGTCTCGTAACATTTTATTGCATTATTACATTTAAAAAGAAAAAATACATTTCTGTTAAACTTGTAATGCAATGAGTTTCAAAGCTTCGAAATGAAAAAAAAAGGGAATCTTTATTTTCGCTCTTTTATCTTTATCGAAGAAAATCTATTATATAATATCTATTATATAATATCTATTATATAAAATCTATTATTTAATCTTATATATATATAAAACAAAAAAATCTAGTTTTTGAAAAATGTCAGGGTAGAAATACAAGAGTTGGTATATTTATCGGGTTAAATATAAAATTTACATACGTTGCTCTTTCGACGAGAGGATGAAATGTAATCACATTTTGGTTTTGTATTGTTCATGTTCTCGACGGATTTCCCAACGAACATGTATATATATGCTGCTATCGTATTTACGCACTACGCATAAATATTGCGTATTATTAAATCGTATTTATTTTATCCATTTCTATTTTGTATTTCAGTTTGAAATAAAATTGCTTAAACGGATAAGATCGGCAAGCATTTTCAAATAGCTTTTCCTCTAATTTTTTGTTTCTTCATTTTTCTCCTCTCCCCCCTCTCTCTCTTTCTCTCTCTCTTTTCAATTTTTCTCAACGATCTAAAGGAGAATCACAGAGTCGAGTTAAGGATCTAACGGTAAAATAATAAAGAGCAAAGGCACGACGGTAAGCGACCGCAGAAACGAAAAGCCGTCAGTCGAAAGAAATTGGACCAATTACTTGCACCTGCCGTCGCAATAAATCGCTTTACGCGTTCCCGGCCGTTTGATGTCTTAAGTTATTAAGTTTTACGTTCGTTTATGTCCTTTTCATCATTTATTTCTTCTTATTCGTCTTTTATCATTTCTCTTACAATGAGAGTATTATTGCAGATCACTAAGAACCTTTGATTAAAACGAAGAAATTAAATCGTGATTCATATCCGACTTTATCCAATTATATTAATATTCATTATTATTTATTTATCAAAGAAAAAAAGAGATATTATATTAATATAATAATAAACGAGGTTATGCATCTCAAATATTAAATGATAATAATATTTTAGCGATCCTGTTCAATCGAGAGTGTAATCGAGCTAAGAGAATACACGCATGCGTATAAAGCGAAAGAAAGAGATGGATAGAGATAGAGAGAGAGGGAGAGAGAGAGAGAGAGAAGAGAAGAGAAATAGGGAGATAGAGAAAGCAAGTAGAATAGGGTGGCAAAAGAGCAAGGGAACTGCAAATAGAGTGTAGCAGGGATAATTGCTCTCGTGATGTCATGGCATTTATCAAATCCACTCTCCCTCTTTTCAGACTTCTCAGACCAACCTCGACAAGGAGAAACTACAACGAGACTTTCCCTTTGCTGCATTTGCACTACCACCACCCTATCGCGGCTCTTAACGATAAGGATATTTCGTTGCGTTTCTTTTCTTTTTCCTTTTATTTTCCTTTTACTTTCTTCCCTCCTTTTTTTTTTATTGGTCCCGTAATTTTTGTGTTAATCGTCTTTGTAAATTGTATGTTTCATTAATTTTTGCGAAATATATTTATTATTTATTTTTGATTGATATTACATTTAACGCACGAGTTTAGATTAGTAATGAAATTTTTATACATGGAACATAATATTTTCAATCATTGTTCAAGAGGCTTTTATTAAAAGGGAGTGTTACGTTTATTGGTTAGCATGACTTAAACCTTTCAAGACGTTTCAATAGGGAGTGGTTGGTTTTACGTTGATCGGACGTGCCGATTGCGTCAACGCGATCATCCTCTCGCGGGAACTTTATTAAATTAAACCTTCGTCATGCTTTCCTATTACGACTCTCTCTTTCTCTCTCTCTCTATCTCTCACTTTCTCTCTCTCTTTTATTATTTACCAATGCGAGTTGGCACTTGAATACTTCATTATCAAATGGTCATATCGAAGCAACGTTGCCATGATAACAATCAATGAAACTTCGTTTAGAAAATAACTTTGAAACATTTTCGGGATAATTAAAGTAGATTCAATTTAAAACAATTGACACAAAAATGTAATAGAGTATACAATTTCAAAAGAGTCATCGATGCTTTAATAAGGATAGAAGTAATATTAAATTAAAAATAAAGAAAGTAAAAGTGAAAATCGAAGTATCCATTACTTAAAGTTTCAAACTTTCATCTTTTTTGACCTCGAATAAGAGAGAGAGAGAGAGAGAGAGAAATAGAAAAAAGAGAAATCATAGAATACTTTCTTCTCTTTGATAGGAAACGAAAACTTGTCACGTGTAATCAAGACGAAAAAAAAACCTTCAAAACGGAATAACGAATGACGTATTAATCGGTGCAACGATCAACTATCGCAACACGGCAAAAGGATTTACTTCTACTTCGGGTGGCAGATAACTAAATGAAGCTTGTTACAGTCATATTTCGCTATTAATCGTGTTAACTTAAAACGCGTTGTAATTTCGTTTCCTCACCGAATGTGCAACGTGTCGGGGTAATTGCGTTATCTCACGGCTTCGTACTTGCCTATGCTATATTTCACTTGTAAAATGCTTTTGATGCTAACCGTTTCTCACCATTGGCCTATCTATATCCTATTCTTTATTTAAAAAAATTATTTTTTATCATAACGAGTATTCGTAACTACATGCATGGACGCGTGATATTTTGCAAGAAATCTGAATTTGATTTTATCGTCGAATGAGATAAATTAAGAAAAAATAAAAAAAATAGAAAATTTCTGACTGCTTTGATGGCACGATATTAATTTCGAAGCTTTTACGATGGTATTCTACGAATCAAAACCAAAAGTCTCTCTCTCTCTCTCTCTCTCTCTCTCTCTCTCTCTCTCTCTTCTAGTTTTTTAGGACACGTATGTTGAAAAAGAGAGGAAAAAGGAAATGCATAGATACCGTCTCTCACATAAAAGTCGAGAGCACCACGAATGCCCCTTTTGAGTGCAATAATTCGACAAATTGATATTTCTTTGAAAGTGAGCTACCGCGAGGAAAAAAGGTAAAAATAAAAGGATGAAAGGTTACCAAGCTTGCAGCGGCTGTCTAGCTTACTGACTTGCTAGCAGGTTGGCTGGCTGGTTGGCTTACTGGTTGGCTGGTTGGTTGGTTTACCGACTGCAAGCAATGTAAAGAGTAGACGGAAAAGGGAAAAGCCAAAGGAAAAAGTTTAAAACGTTCTTTCCACGTTCCTACTACTCGTCGTCGTCGACTCGTATCACTATAATTCAGTATAACGAACACCGTGCGTTTCTAATGTCAGCATGAATTTGTACGCGAGATGCGAAAAGATACAAGGGAGAGTATCGCTATCTTCGAATTGTTCTTTCTAGTATGTACACATACTTACATTCAGGAAATATAATTTTCGATAAAAGCCAACACGATAGCTTTTTTAATCTTTTTCTCTTGTTTTCTTTTTCTCTCTCTCTCTCTCTCTCTCTCTTTCCCTCTCCCTCTTTCATATCATGGAAAAAATAAAAAATAGAAATAATATGAGTAACCGTCGGTGAAATTTTACGATTGCTTTTTCTAAGAATACATCGAAATACTCCATCATAAAAGTTTCATAAATGTCGAAACGTTATTTCATTGCTTCTCATACCAAATGGTTTTTAGATCTCTGTTTCGAGAAAATATTCCTCGTGTCATTTGTTCTGACACGAAAGTGGTAATATTTAAGACGAGTTACGGAATTCGAGCTTTCGAATAAAATTATAATAGAATTTCTAATTATACGCTATTTTGAAAAGGAATTGACGTTTGCGTCAGATGATGGCGTTAAAGAATTAATAACAGTGTAGGACCAGGTGCCTTCACATCATCTTAACATCAAAACTTAAATAGTAATCGTGAGAGGTGATCGATCGGGATCCTGAATAGCTCAGAGGATTAGAACATTCGCCCGGTAAGCGAAAACTCCATGGTTCAATTTTAAATCCAGTCAGTCCACGATCCTTCTTTTTTCACCATTTCTATAATAGTATCGAAATTTTACTTAATATCACTTGTTTTGAATTCTAATAATAGATATAATGGAAGAAACATTTTTCCGTTAGTTATAACAATATTTGAAGATAACGGACAAATAATATGAAGAGAAATCTGAAAGAAAAAAGCAAAAATACAATATTCTTTCCACGATACTTTCATTATTTTTTTTTTGTAATTTATCTGAAAGCTATTGGAAAAATTATTGATTGTACATAACTGAGATTATTTTAATAACAGATCTACTCTTCGGCTATTGCACCAAGGACTTTCCACGATTTGTAAGATGAAAAGGAAACGAAGTTCTCGAAGTAAAAGAAGGCAAAAAGTACGATAGACAGAAAGATGGAACTCAGTGTATTCGTCCAGCGTAACAAAGTATACACCTAGAAAATACACGAACGAATCAAGTCTTGCTCTCCTCTCGAACTCACTACCTCACAATTTCACAACGCACTACATGATATATTCACTCAAGATACTCTCTCAAAATTCACTAATTTCTTACTCTTCTCTCGATACTTGAGTGTTTAAAAAATAAATAAAATAAGAGAGAGGTCACTTGACGAGATACAGTTGATTATGCATCATTACGAAATAAATCTGACAAGAGATCATTTTTTAAACTTTTTCAGTTTTATGAATGCATATATGTGAATCCAGCGAAAGTAATTCGTGAGAATTATGGACGCGTACATATAATGTCCGGTTAAAAAATTGTACAACGTTACAATTTTCTATTACATTTTTTATCGAAAATTATTGATATAATATGTTTAACACAAAATCTACTACGCGCGGTCAAATGTTAAAAAAAGTTAAAAATTATAGTCAGCTTACCTTAGATGAACTTTGTCCTTGTATCCAATGCTGCATATCCATATCCATATCCATAACTGCAGGTATCCATATATGCACTATACACACTCGCTTACATATGCACCTTACTTGCATAGGAAGAATACACGCACACGCGACGCGAAATAAATGATATACTTTAAATAATATCCTTGTTATTCCTTCCAACGCTCGAAGAAGACTAACGATTATTACGAAAAGAAACTACGAATATAATCGACAAGTACCGAACATACACGAAGGTCAATAACGAATCTAAAGACGAAATTCATAATAGAATTTAAATGACAACGTTTGGTTGCCGACCCCGGCCGAGGAGTGACGGAGAGTACCGAACGTAAACAAAACATTGAACGCTCGACTAAGCCGGCAATAAAGGAATGTTTTTCTATGTGTATTTCAAATATAACGAATTTCCTAGAATTTACCGAGAGATATACGAATAGTACCGATGTTGAGCTCGTTTGACTCGGACGTATACGTTCGCCTATCTTTCTCTCAATACATTCAATACGTATGGGATTATTACTATGTTTTTGTACAGCTGACCTACTTTTGTATCGTTGACCTATTTTTCTTACCAGTGACCGACTTTTGAGCAGCTGTTTTCTATTTCTAATGATTGATTTTTATTTATTTCAGTAAAAAATACTTATTTGATGTATCTGAAATTTTTTATAAGCCAAATTACAATCCATATACATATTAAAAATTACAGAATATCTTATTTCTTTCTTCAAAATTTAATTATCATATTTTTTAAGATTTTTGACATTTTATTCAAACATTTAAGGACCTTGTACCTGTAAACATTTGGAATTTCTTTAAAAATTCTTTCTCTATAATTACTCTACATATACAAAAATGAATGTTTGTTTATATGTTTATCACGTATAACGAATGTATTAACGAGTGGTTTAAAAAAAGAAGTAACTAGCAAGGATCGGGAAAAGAATGAGAAATTAGTGAATTTTGAGAAAGTATCTTGTGTGAATATATCGAGTAGTGCATCGTGAGATAGGGAGTTCGAGAAGTATTATAACATTATGCCGGATAATTGCTAATATATATATACGCGTATCTAATATGTATCTTATTACTATCAAATTTATCGATCAATCGAACTTTTACTTATATTATCCTATTTAATATCTTCGATATTTCTTAGTTACTTTCCTCCATTCTGCACGCAATATCTTGCACTCTAACAGTGCCAGTATCAAATCGGCGTAATAAGTGAAGCAACGGTGACATCAAATATCTGATTACCAATATCCGGATCAAAGAAACGGAAATTATTTCATGGACGTACCTATTTACCATGTGTGATTTAGTTTCCTTGATGCGTTTCTGTGATCTAGTAACTAATCTCATCAATTCTGTGGTGCGTAACTACAACGACGACGACGATGACGATGACGATGACGATGATGACATAATATATGTACGTATGTACATTGATATTTATTATATATTGCATATATGCTGTATATATGTATATGATATCTAATAGTTGATGATCAAGGAATAGAACAACCTTATGGAACGAAATTAAAAACGAAAACTCTTTATTGACAGATTAGAGATATAGAAAAGAGACAAAAACAAAACAAAACAAAAATTAGAAAGCAACAAAAACTGATCAGAAATGGAGTTGAAAATTAAGGGCGAATAAAAGCCAATGAACTTGGCATGGTACGATCCATAAACATTTTTCAGATTTATTCCAGCCTAGTCCTCGATTCAATTTACGTTTGGATGCCTTGCAGAAACTCAAGCTGGCATAGTGCCACAGTGGCAATATGTCTACTTTCACCCTTTTGCCACTACCACTACTATTACCACTACTAATACTAACAGCAGCATCAGCTAGATCCCACCCACGAGTACCACCAGCACCCTTTTTCCACTACTTTTCTTTATTTTTTTTCTTTTTTTTTTCTTTCTTTCTTTCTTCTTTCTTCTTCCTCCATCCATGTACTTTGCCTAGAACAGCCTAGGCAAATATGTCGCCAGCCGACACTATCTAGCAAGAGATAGAGAAAGAGAGAGAGAGTGAGAGGGAAGGAAAGGAGGAAAAATCCGAGTGCCTCTCTGACCACGTTCACCATTCTTCGCACATTCTTCTCAAATAAAGCGATGCCGAGACGTGACCTGGAATCTCCTCGAAGATTATACGTCGTCCAAGAAAGATGGCGAAGCGGATCGTGGAAATAAATATGGTTTGCACGTAAATCGTGGGAATTAGCAAGGGTTTACGTACACGTACGATCTTATGTATCTACCTATATATGTTTATATATGAATATACGTATACACGTTACTCTCTCTCTCTCTCTCTCTTTCTCTCTCTCTCTTTTTACGTATACCTACGTATTTGAGTCAGGCGATGCGGATACTCGTGACATTGTGTAACTTGAACTTTATCAAAATAAAACAATAAAAGAAAAAGAAAGAGGGGGAAAGGAGAAAAAAAGGAACATGCAACAAATACATATTCGTAGACCATACAACATAGATTAAATTCTACTTAAATAATATACCCGAGTAAAGTCCTTGCATAACTTTATTTAACAAATTTTCGTGTGTGCATTTAAAAAGGCAGAAAATGAAGTACCTACTCTTTAAACGAATGACTTTCATTATTTTTATAACACTTTTTGTTGTTATTTTATGCCTGACCTTTTGCGTGTTCACTAATTTAACCTGCTCTCCTATAAAATTTACATTATTAAAAACGTGTAGGTAAACGATTTAATAGACATTAATTTTTTTTCCTCTCTTTTGCATTAAGAGCATGCTACATATTATTATAGGATGCAATGAAAAAAAAAAAAGAAATATACGAATAACCTTGCGATAATAATCAAACTGATGACATTTCTCGAATCACATTATTAAGTCCAAGCAAAATGACATCGTTCTAACTATAATTTCAAGTTGTAAACTACCTTAAGCTATCATGGGCAATAGATTGCAATGTGATTTAAACTACGAACTTGAATGCACCGAGTCACGTTGCTCAGACGACTGTTTGCGAGTAACTTACAAATACTTTCTAGACGATCGGCTTTAAAAAGCTTCACTAGATCTTACGTATTACGTTATACCACTTGAAGCACTACCAAGACGGTTTTATAGACCCTTATTTTTCAAGAATATAAACATTGTTTAAAGTTACTGTTATACAATATTTCAAGGAATGAGATAAATACTTTGATTAATTTTGTTCAAATTATAAATATATATATATATATATTATGATTTATATGTATGTATGTGAGTAATTTATGTTCCTATAGTTGTCAAATTTTTCTAATTATTTTTTCAAAGACTATATAAAAACGAGTATGCATGTATGTATTATAGAACTTTGCGTTAGATTTTTTATCGATTCATCTGCATTAGCTAATTTCGACAATATCCTGGATTAGTACATTTTAGAAAATCAATTAAGTCAAAGCCGCATTTAATCAGATATATGAGGATTACCTAATAACCTCCCAAAGGAGAAGTCTCATTTTCATATTCTGCCGACTCTGACCATTTTTGAGAAGAGTAAGAGGGAGAGTTCGAGGAAGAGTGTGCATGACAACGGTGAAGGTAGAAATGTATATATATCTATATAGTACAGAAATAGTAATAAGAAAGAGAGGGAAAGAGAATTGATAAGGGGTAGAAGCCCTTCTCCCTTTTTCGTTATCCTTATATATTTTCACGATCCTGCAGCATTATCTTCATTCCTTAGAAAAATTTCTTCTTCCTTTGTTCTTCTTTATAAAAGTAGCTGGCTACTTAAACTGCGTTTGTCTCACTTAAATAAAACAAAACATAACTTTCGATTAAGTTTCTTCCTTACTTCGTATAGATGAAATTGCGTTATAAAGATGTGCATAGAAAAAAATGTCTTTTCTTGTTTGAAGTAACATACTTTCAAATCGAACAGCTCCTATATCCAGAATCATCAACGGGAAGACTACGCAATACTAATTCATGTTACATGATATTCATCCGAGTGAATATTGTTGATCATTTCAACTGTTCCTAGTATCGAGTTATCCAATCTGTTTAACTAGAATTCTATATTAATCGTTATTCCCTTCCTACATGTTATGTACTTTAATCGTATAAGAGTTTATGTTGCAATAAAATAACGTGTTTTAAACTCGGTAATAGAAAACGAGTTCATGCACAATGCTTACATTGCCCTTATTTTTACTTCTCGTGGTTAATTTTACAAGGCTGTCTCCTACTCTGCTACTCTTCTGGCATTAACTTCTATTATTCTTTGGAACTTTATAATTACCTCGTAATACAATTGCTTCCTCGAAACAGCTGAGCCATATAATAATATTAAGTATAATAGCTTATTATTCTTGAGAGAGAAAGGGAGAGAGAGAGAAAGAGAAAACTAGTCCTACCACTATCAACGTCCATCCTTCAGTTCGTTTCATTGATTCTCCTTAGGGTAAAAGTAGCTTCGTTGGATAAAAAGAAGCATTTCTTTTCTTCTTCGTGATCAGCTCTTTTTCTTCGTTACAAATGACACAATGACGCCAATGTCATATTAATGAAACCAGGAAGTTACGGTCACTTTTGTCAATTTCTCATATTCACAGTGATACAGCGAAATTGCTGTTAAGAAGGGGAAAGCCTTCCCAGAAACGTTCTGGTGAACACGAACATTTGATCATTGAAACAAGCCGACCCTTATAAGCGTAGCCATTAATAACCTTTTGAAGATCCTACTGTGATGCGTACTATACTATGCTTGGACATCAATTTACGTAAACGTGAATATAAACTAACATACATGAGATGTCATCCTTTGCATATTGTATACAATGATTGGTATAAGTGAAAATCAAAAAGATTATTTTATATAAAATTATTAAATGATCATTTTCATGTTATTTGCTTAATATTATAGAAAATAGTAGAATTTTAATTGAATCTATTTAATGATAATTAATTGTTAACGATTTAGATATGCAAGGAAAATAATACTTCATGGATAAAAATAAAGGAAAATTGAAAAAAGAATTTAGTATGACTTCAAAGTGATATTCTTCCCAGAAGTCACGTAAATTCCCAGTGGTTGCTCTCGTTATCACCGTACTCTGGTGATTGCCGGGTTAGGGACATTCTCTCTTTTCCTTTTGCTACCCTCACGGTCTTCGTCGTTTCGTACGTACGTGCTTACGTGCGTTTTCTCGTAGAATACGTGTGCTGCGGTATCATAATGCGCATGCGTCCTAGTCGATTTCTTTCCGTCTCACTCTGTCGATGTGAAATCTACTCGGAGATCTAATGGGAGTACCACATTTGTAGGGGAAATGTTCTGTAGAGAAAGAGAGAAAGAAAGGGAGAAATAGAGAGAAAAAGAAAAAGAGAAATAGAGAATGTATCGCCGAGATTCGAATGTGAATTTGGTTCGTTCGACCTTGAATATTTTACAAGCCAGGATAGCCAATCGACATTGCGAAACTTTCGATCGAGATACTATATATTTTTTCCTCTTTCTCTTTCTCGCTATTTATCTCTGTGTGATAGGAATCTTATAGGCGTTTTCATATTTACAGAACGTATTATCGATACTACCCAACGATCTCCTGGCAGTTTTGTATGATTTATTAATTAACATAGACCATATTTTTCGTAGTTTTTTTTAGTAATCATTAATATATATCGTCTTGGCAGAATCCCACTGACTCCTCCTAGTTCATGAATAATTCAGGATTGAGTTATCTCGATAGTGATTGTCAGTTCGATCGACATCGAAAGCTTTCCTATCGACAGATTTAAAGATCCTCTGAAATATTATTACAGCGTTAGGTAGACAAGTGTCATCTCTCCCATCAGATACTTCGAAAGATGAATACTTAGTTTATTGATCTTGAAAGACGCACAGAATAAGGATCACTCAAGGTAGATGTGTGTCACATTCTCGATAGTAGTTGTGTGAAGGAATTGAGCTGGAACAAATGCGCAGGCGCGACTCCTTTCATTAGCTACCTTTGACCTTTTTGCTTGTGTTGAATCAGCTCCGCGGTTAATTTGAAAATTTAACATTATAGTTGGCGTAAAAACATAGGATTAAAAATATTAACATCATTAATTTATAAACTTATTCATTTTTAATTCTTTTCGCAACGCTGTTAAACGTACGCATAATTACGAATAACAATAATACGAATAATGTTACAAGCATTATTTATGTACAATATTTCCTTATAGTTTTTTAAATTATCAAGTTTTCCTTTTATTCGCGTACTATTTAGCTTTGAAATTATACAGATCCATTTCTTGTTAATAAAAGTCACGATTCGTTAGATTTCCATTAGAATTTCAAATAACATTTGCACTAACCAAATCGATCGGAATTAAGTAGCAAGTTTCGATTCTTGCCTGATATCACCTTATGAATATCACAACTGGCTTTGATCGAACATTTCAAAACAGTAATTGAATTAGTCTCATAGCTAGATGCAAGTAAGTAGAGAAGATTGAGAGAAAGAGAGGGAGAGAGAAGGCACTCGGGTAACATTTTCAGGAAAGGGTGTAGTAGTAGCAATAGTATAGTAATAGTAATAGTAGTTGCAGTAGTGTAGTAGTATCTTAAGAAGGACGCATGCGCTCGCGAGAGATAAGCCTATCTCTATCTATCCCTTTCTGTTTGACGATTCGTTGTGCACCCCGCCAAGACGGAGACCGCCACGCGACTGTTACCCCCACTATAGACTATGAGCGTGTGTCACGCTCCGGGTAGCTCCGTGCATACTATTACACGGGTCGGTGGAGGGGGTAAGGGGCGCGCGCGTACTCGTTCGTAGAGAGTGGGGTAAGCCGGTTGCAAAGTGGTGGGGATGCGAGTGCCGAGAACGAAGAAGCCGTCAGTAGTTCCGTACCGACTCTCATCTGATACGTATGTATGTTGGTGCTGTGTGCGTCGCGTCGCGCCGCGATTACGATTGACACGCACCCTCTGTTACACAGTTCTTTCTCGTCATCATTTCTGTCTTATCGTTATTATTATTTATAACGAAAAGAGACACGAAAACATAATTATTACCAAGTTAATAGTATAAAGTGTAGAATAGCTGTGTAATTGAAGAAGGACCGAAAGAGAGAAAGAGATAACGATCGAGCCTCTTCGATTAAGAGTGGTGTGTTTTCCGTGAAAAATTTACTTTACTAGTCCAACGTGTGATCGTACGAATGTCGTGGCGCCATGTCGCCCGATAACGGACTCGTCGGGTCGCGAGATCTGACACTCGACGTGACGGCTATCATCGGTTCCTCCTGACAATATGAGCCTCCTCAACCATTGTCGTACCACGCGACCACTAATAAAAGTGCTACTCTTATCGGTACTGTTAGTGCTGACGAGTGTCCTCTTCTACAACATCCTAGCATTTGTCTCCGCCGCAGTCATCGTCGTCATTAACATCATCGTTATCGACGTCGTCAAGCTTTCTGCAACTCCTACTGTTTCTATTATCCTTGCTTACTCGAGATTTCTTTCATATTCCTCGAAGGATTATTAACCTCAAGGAAAACTTCAAGCTCGCGCGAGCGTATGTGTGAATGTGCTGTCGTGCCCATTAAAACCATCCTAAAAACACGTGCAACCTTTTCCATGGAATTATCGTTCCTCGTGTATTAAATAGAAGGACGATCATCGTTTTTCTTTATCCTATTCTTCGTGGTTTACGTTATTACTATCGGTTTTTTATACTCGTACTACTTCTACTGTGTGTTATTACTACGACTACTACTACTGTTTGGTGCTTCTTATACAACTCAAGTTTTATGTGCTTGCAAAAAATCGTGCATTTATTTTCTTTTATATTATATACGTTATTACTATTATAAGATACATAAACAGTGAGCTACGGATATCGAGCGATGATGGCAGCGTTCATGATCGCCAGCAGCACCATGGATCTTTGCCTCAGCACGGTGGTGACGATGTGCCGCGCTTTCGCGAGCACCTCGACCGGTGTTACGAATTGGAGCGTTACAAGGTATGTATATATATATATATTTTTAATATATCCTTTACATCACTCTTTCCATAGATCTTTTTTTAGCATCAATTGTGCTCTCAGACTCTACATATATATATATTCACACATACACACACACATACATATACTTATGCACTTATACACTTGCTATCTTACGCGAATACATACCTAAGATCGATTTTTATGTTCGAACGTCGACATTTATCGCGCATTTACTTTCGAAGCGTGCGCTCGATTATGTGCTCCAAACGTGTATACCACGATTGAAACACGCTTCGCCGATCAAGCGTGGCTTCAGTATCTACTCGAATACTTTTGTCCAATCATGCGAGGATAGTATCCGGTGAAATTAGTTTGCTCGATTAAGTGACGACCGTAACACACCATCGTCGGAGCGAAAGAGAGAGGTAGATGGATAGATAGATATGTGTATATACGTAAAGAGCAAGTCAGAGAAAGATAGAATTAGATGGGGATAAAGATAATTGGTCAGAGTTTCTCGTTCGATCGTTTTCGTGTGTTCTTCGAACATGGCGCCAGAGGACGATCCTCCTCTGTGCCCTGGGAACGCGTCAAATATATGTAGGGCGCCTTAAAATATTCAAAGGATCGATATTCTGCACTCGTCGTGCACACTGCGACGTAGAATACGTACCGTTATGTACGAGACATACGTATGTCAGGGAAAAGAAAAGAAAGAGAAAGTTCTTGGGTTTTTTTTCTATTTCTTTTTCTTGTTTTTTTTTTCTTTTGAGAAGGAAATAACCACGCGAATGAAACGCGGAACAAGTTTATGATACTCGTCGTCGAGGAATTATCGATTTTCTTGGCAAGGGTAAAACGCGCAAGGACGAAATTTTCACTGATTTCTTCTTTCCCTTTTGCATTCCTACGTATTTTTTTTTCCTATCGGTATCAACTAAATACCCGTGTAACTTATTCGCATGAAAAGTCACAAAGGGGACACCTTTTTTATATCATCGTTGTGATACAATTATCGGGACGTGGAGGGAAAAAATTGTAAATTCTGTGACATTGATTAACCGAGCCAAGAAACTTGGACGTTTTATATATTATATAATATGCCACTTCTTTTTTCTTTTCTTTTTTTTTTCATTTGATAATCATTTTTTTTTTTATCTCTACACGTAATTATCGTTCGTGCAGTTTTAACTCGATTAAGAATAAGCACTTAAATACTTCAATCCCCCATCGCTTTACTGTTTGATTATAGGAATTTTCTGATAGATATGGATCATTTAATTCAGTCTATATGTGCTTTATCAATCGGACAGAGAGTGTATATAGATGCATGAGTTTTAAATATAAATCACGTAACTCAAACTTTAAAATAAAAAAACAGATGAAATATTTACTTGATGGACGTATGTACCGGCTTTCTCTCATTATTCAGTTTTCTTTATATTGAACGAAGATTCACTTACAAATAGTAAATAAAGTTTCGATTAATTAATTATTTTTTCATATCTTATAATAATTTCTATTTGAAAGTAATAAGAAATTTAAAATAAAAACTGTGAAAGAGAAAAAAGAAGAGAGAGAGAGAGAGAAAGAGAGAACCTGTTAAAAAAGAATTAACGTTATAATCAAAACATCAAAATCAAATTGTGCAAGTATCAAATTGTCCTTAAGTATCTTACATATTTTTAGTTCTATGAAAATGTTTAATATACTCATTTTAAGGTTAATTCGACTTAATAGTATGGAGAAAGTTGGCCCGTTTTGAGATTTTATAACTTCGATAACGAACTCTCGGTACTCGCGTTAAAATCGACTAGAAAATTTCGTCTTTTTTCATCTTACTAGATTACAAGAACGACGGAAAGAGGGAGAAGTATAATGAGGGTACATGCCTATACATATAGTACGTCGTGCATGTACAAATGCATGTGTAAGCTCGTCTCTACGTTGATACTTTTTCTTTCTTTCTCGCACACGCGTTCATTCACTCAACCCTTCCATCTTTCTTTCTCTCTTTCTCTGTTTCTCTTTCATGGGAGATTCACCCTCGTTCGCTGAGATAGAATTCGTCGGTGGAATTTTAATTCCGACTATTCCGAGAGCTAAATAGCACTTTAATATCGGCACGTAGTAGCCTCACTTCCGCCACGAAGGAATGAGGCTGAAAACGCGTTAGGAATACCACCAGAACGAAAGAGCGAGGAAAAGAGAGAAAGAAACAAAGATAGTACTCCGAGAGAAGTTACCTTTTTTTATCGTCGAACGACCATCCTTCTACTTCATCCTTTTCCATACTCTCAGATCTTCTTTGTCATCAGCGTAATTTCTTCCTGATTTTTCCATTTTTTTTATTCTATCCATTCTTCAATATCTCGTTTTATTTTCTACCAAGATCTCTGAAAGTTCTTTTACGTAATAAAGCGTAGTACCAACGAAAGACTCTTGGGAGACTTTTTGATTACCTTAACAAGTAAGAAGCTCTCTTATCGGAATTTCATTATCTTTCTTTTTCTCTTTTTTTTTGTTTTCTGAAAAATCCCCATAAATTGATACTATTTGTGCATTAATTGCCCTTGTTGACTATTTTCTTATTTCCGACTAATCATTCGTTGGGAAATAAAAAAGAATATTAGATAGAGTCTAAGGAGATAATAGTCCATCGTTTTATAATCGATTAGTTCCTCGTGTTACGCCGTACGGCGAGGTTTTAATTTACGTCGTCGAATTACCTCTCGAGCTGGCTTTTAAAAGCTTGCACAGCTGTTGCTCAATGCACACGAGATATCGACGACAGTAAACCTTTTACTAATGAAATATAATTAATACGATACTAAGTCGGTTTTTAATATGTTAGATCTATTTGCTGTACCATAATTGTAATCAACGAGATTAGGTCTATAATAAATAAAAAAAAAGGATGAATGGGGAATAAAAAAACAAGGGGGGGAGAGAGAGAGAGAGAGAGAAATAGAAAGAATACAAAAAATTATAGGAAAATAAATAATGGAATACAACGAAAGAGACTATAGATATTGTAAAAATTGTAGGACGATATAAACGTTTGGGTGTCTCCTTTTGGCGAACCATTTTTCATCTCCATAAAAAAGTCTCTTTCTCGATTCGAAAAAGGGACTCTATTCGGTAGAGAGAGAGAGAGAGAGAGAGAAAAGGAGAAAAAAGAAGAGAAAGAGAAAGTCCTTCCCTTTATTTCGCGAGAGTCTGCTCCTCTCGAAGCGGCGAGCCGTGAAACGCGGAACGTAGGAAGAAGGAGCTGGAATCGTGTGCTACCTCGTTTTCAGAAGGGCCGATTTGTCGGCGTAAAATTCACGAGTTGGAAGAAGGAGACTATGATATAACGTCGGATGAAACGAAAGGCTAGAAGGGAGTCGGGTGAGTTGCCACTAGCTTGTGGGGGTGAGACGAGACGAGACCAGGGCAGGGCAGGGCAGGGCAGGGCAGGAGCCGACGAGACCACCACCACCACCAACACTACTACTACTACTACTACTACTACTACTACTACTACTACTATATTACTAATACCAGCAACTCCAACATCAGTAACACCAACACGTAACTCTACGTCGTCGGTTCGCTTTCCCAGGCTTGGTTGTTGCGACCCATCCACTGCCACGAGCACTGCCGGCAGCAGCGTAGCAGCCTTCCTTTTCGTGCCACCCACCCCGATCGATTTTCTGAAAGTAAATAAAATTCGTTCCTGAGTAGCCTGAAGCGTCGTACCCCGCACGTTCGTGTAAAGCGTCAGTGCGCTCTATGTAATGCGATAAATCAGGACACCGTAGATAGAAGCCAAGAGTCATCGGACGCTGTCCTTCTCTCTTTACTTCTCCCTATATTTCTTTCTCTTTCTCTTTATTTCTTATCCTCGTTTGCTCGCTCAGCAAGCCAATGAAACTCGATTTCGTTGCCGTTGAGAAAAAGCTTTCCGTTGCATTCATCGTGCTAACAACATTCTATCAATGATACACTTTCAATTTAGAAATTTGTTTTTCGGCCAAAAAATTTTGTCCGAGAAAGATGATACGTTCGTTAAAAGTATCACATTGTTTTATATGGTCTCTGTATTTTATATATATATATATATAAAATTCGAAATAAAAATATATTTAAATTTATTATATTTTCCTCTCCCCTTTTTCGTTTTTCTTCTTTTCTTATTTTATCAGCGATAGTACGAAGCAGACAAAATTTCGATTAGCCAGCTCGTCGATTATGTGAACATTAATGTTTCTCGTTTATACATTTAATTTGAAATTCTACATTCACGAGAAGTATAATAGATTATGTTACAGAGATCTCGTGCACGAAGTACAATTAAGGCGAGGCTGTACTCCCATTGGAACACTCTCCCTTCCTTCGCTGCCACCTTCGGCCACAAGCCATCGTATCAACTTGCACGAATGTGATAACGTTATACACTTATGCAAAGCGAGTCCTATAAATGGTCATCCTCTTGCCTGCTCTACCCGTTACGTTGTTGACCTTTAAAAATAACGTTCGTGTAAATCTCTTTTTTTTCTGAGAACGCAGTTTTTTGATAGTTATGTTTGTAATAAACATTGGCTGATCTTAAAAAACAAGTGTTAAAAAAATATAAAAATAATATTCTGATTTAAATGTGTCACCAAAAATTTTTTTTTCTTCTTTCGTTTGAGAAGAAAAATTGTTTTCATTGATTGAAGATCACTCATGAAGAATATGTCAAAAATAAAATAGTATTTGTGTTATTTTGATGATCATATTATTCTTTACTCAATGGTAGTTTTTCCTTTTTATTCTCCGAAAAAATTTTCCACGGGAGTGACTCACCTCTTGACCAAATGAACGAACGAACGAACGAACGAACGAACGAACGAACGAACGAACGAACAAACGTAGAGGGTTGGAGAGGCCGCAGGAGGTTAAGCTTCTGCAGCTGCCACTCGCAGCTTCTGTTTCTCAAGTTTTGAAATTTTTACCAGAGAAAAAGAGTCCCCGCGCGAGAAAACTCGCGAACTAGCTCGAAATATTAATGCGCGAAAAGAAAATATTATGATAAGTGATGGCCAAGGGTGGAATATTAAGAGGACATTGCGCGAGATAAAAGTCAACAACGAATAAATCGTCTTATATTTTACGAAGGAACAAATGTCGAGTTTACTTGAAACGGTAGAAAGAAAAAAAGAAAAAAAAGAAGCAAAAGAAGAAGAAAAATCAACAAAAAACCATTCAGATAATCCTATATTTGCACGTATGGATTGTTTCCATAGTAAGTTGTTGAAATATTTGGAAATATTTTATTTCGTAAAATTTGTCATCTAATTTATATAACACATAATATCTCGATTTATATGTACGATAAATGTGTATATACAAAAATTTGGCTAATAAATAATATTGTTAAAAAGAATTTTGAAAATTAGAAAAAGCATTGAAATATTTCTGTGACTGACTGTATATAACGGTGCACGGCAACGAGCTGGAACAATTAATTCTAATCGATTAATTTGCGTACGGTGAACGTTCCGCTGTTGGTTACCGCGTACCAGCATTATTATATCCCCTTCCTCTTTCCTCTCCTTCTCACTCTCTCTTTCTCTCTCTCTCTCTCTCGCTCTTTGTACGCAGTCCAGAGAAATAGTGTACCCAAGTGGTCGTCCATCACTTTGCGCCACCACAAATTAATTATCTCGTAAGCATTATTTTAATTAACGCCAACGATCAAAATTCTCTTGAATTTTTCTCATCGTTCGTTCCCTGTTCGTAAAATAAAAATAAAATATTCTTTTTCTTTGTTTTCCCATATCATTTCTCTACAGATGAAAATCTCGTTCGTGTTTTTGCAAATAGATAACTAGTTTTTACTATCTCTGATTTTCTTTTTTCTTTCAATTAACGCATTTCCTTTAGCGAGATGATAATGTTGAAATGCTTGTAAGAATCGCATAAAGGGAATTCTTTAGGCATTTTCGAAAGTTGTCGTCGTCGTTGTTGGATTGTATCTTCAGGCAACGTCTTTTTCATGATTAAGAAGAGAGAAGTAGCGATGCACGTCAGTACACTTAGCAAAGCATAGTCATTAAAACACGCTAATTATGAGTTAGATACGAGTGTACTCTAATCTTGAGAATCTCACTTTACTGTTAGCGTTCTCTCGCACTGTTGAAAACGACTATGAGTTTTCGTATTTGCTTGCTCTTTCTCTATCTCTTTATCACTCTCTCTCTCTCTCTCTCTCTCTCTCTCTCTTTTTCTCTTTATAATTTTTCCTCTAAATATATTCAATTTCATAAATAGTATTTTATAATAATATTTTATTTTTTCAACAATTTTCACTTTTTACTTGGAAAGTAGAGTTTCACGTTGTCTGTCTGCATAATCATTGATATAAATCCCTAATATCGAGTCTTATTTTTAAAGAGATTCTTCCTTAAGTCTAGAACAGCAGCTGTTGTTAAAGGTTAAGACTTCTCACGAATCATATTTCAAAGCTTGTACAAGCTATTTGCATAAACATACATTTTCTCATCGTATATTCCGGTAGTTTGCATAAATAACGAACCGAGAAATACGGAATGTAAAATAGCCGCGTTACAGCTTCGTACATTTTCCCTTTCTCTTAAAGGTTCTCCTTTTTTGACAAAACCACGGGTCATTTGAAAACTCGAAATCCTTCAAAAAATTCAATTCATTCGTTAAATTTTGATTTTAAAAACAATACCTGACTGATTCGAAATTTTAGAGTAAATCGGTAATAGTGTAAATAATTAGTTGCTAGTAATAAGATTAGGTAGATAAAATCGATGGGTGTTTTCGTGTGTTAATCAATTTGGATTTTCAGCAATGATTTTCTACAAATAACGGGTCACCGAACGAATTTGAACCTACCCCGACTGGTTACCATACACATACACGCATATACACACACAGACTTACACACATAAATGACATAACACCACACGTTGAAGTTTATTAATGTATAATATGTGTGAGGAATGACCGTGAATATTGGAATAGAAGTTACCATGGTTACGTGGATATCACGAAAAGGGTATTCTGCGTTTACATCCATAGAATTGAAATTTGTAAACGCTGAGTTTCGATTATGTGAATAAGACCGATAGATTTGATGCCTGGCTCCAAACTCAAATTGCTTCTAAATTTTCCTCGCAAGCTTTAATGAGATATGTTACAGGTCAATAAGGATTTGCAACCGTAAAAAGTTAAGGTTTCGTATGCTTCTTGTATAATTACAAGAAAGCAAATACAAGAGTAATCCACATAGTATGTATAGTAAATTAAATAGACGTAACACTATTCGTTGATTAGTTTCAAAATAAGAGATAGATAGAGAGAGAGAGAGAATCATCTAAAACAATATCATACAAGAATAGACTAGACGAACTTATTAATAATAATCAAAGATCCTTGTAGAAATTAATTCTATCATTAATATCTAATAAGAATAAGAAAGAGAGAGAGAGAGAAATAGAGAAAGCAAATCTTTTGAATATGTTATTATTAAACAGCTTGAGTGAGTAGGTATATTTGAGTAAACGTTTGGTATCTTATGAGGCATGAAACGGAGGAGAAACTTGAGTTCTAAGGCCGATGTATGCCATTTTCTTTCGTCGAGCTTAATCTTCGCGTTAGAATGGTACATAGAACTCGTAATATTAATATAACGTCATTCATCTGGCTTAAATAAACGTGACATCGTCGTCGTCGTCGTCGTCGTCGTCGTCGTCGCAGAGTCATAGTCGTAGTCATAGTCGTAGTCATAGTCGTAGTCGTAGTCATATTCGTCGCTTTTCTTCCCCCTTCTGTCCCTACTCCGTCAACGTATGGGGCTCTTACTCAACGTAAACTCAAAGTCGCAAATGTAGAAAGTTATTGTCAAATTACAGTACGAATCACCAGGACGATAGAGCTTCCTACGAGTTTACCGTGAAGCGCAATCAACTTCATGTATGTGATTTATGTGACTTGCGCGAGAAGAGGAAAATTAATGACGGAATAGAATTAAAACAACCGTGCGAGCAGTTCCTCTCTCTCTTTCTCTATCTCTTCCTCGAAGTAGACAAAGTATCGTTAGTCGTATTTACATGAATCAGGGAGTTCGATTATTTTCATAAAAGTAATGAAAATTGAAAGAGACAGGGCTTTTGAAATATAGTATATCTACATATATATGTATATATATTGTTATCTCAATCGATTTCCCCTAACGAAAATGTTAATCCAATGGTTCGTGCAAACGAAACTAATGAAATTCGACTTGACAAGCTTCTATCTAACGCATATGAATATGCATAAAACCTACCATTAGTTTCTCGGAAAGAAGAAAAAAGAAAAAACTAATATTATCAAATAATATCGCGATACGATATTTCAGCGAGTAAATAAATGTTATGAAATATCTTCTAGCACGATGAGTTAACTATCCGTCCTCACGTGTCCAACCGCGTTGGCTACGATTAGTATCTCGTTGACACTCATACATTGAATATACTTCGTTATATCATCGTATACAGGGGATTGATCCAATTAAATATAAGTATCTAACTTAAAGCTACGACTTAATGTTAGTACTCGAGCTATAGAATATCTGAGGGTTTGTTTAAAAATATGAAAATTCAGAAAGAAAAGTATCAAATCTGATTGTATTTCGTTGAGTCGTCATTACATGAAAATAGAATTTCATTGCACAGTTTGATGAAGTTGTGGAAGCTCGGAAAGTAGACGTTTGTTATATGACATTATTACCGACTTGAGAGTGGAGGATAAGAGTGAAATAAATAGAAGAATGAAAAATAAAAGGGAGATAGAGAAAAAGGGAATAATAATGCATTGGATATATTCGCAGATTGTTTAGAGTATACTAGAAGGAAGTAAGCTTTCGTACGGTGTCGCGATAAATAGCAACCATTTAAGGTTCCGCTTTTAGCTTCGTCCAGCTGCAGTACGATAAATGGTACCTGTTTAAAGGTCTTACTTTCGGTTTGCATCTCGAGCTTGCGGCGAAGCTCGCAATAAACGTTTCTCCCCTTTATTTCCAGTATTATTCTCGCTATCTGCCGTTCCGCCCTTTTGCTCGATAACGGTCTATGGAAAATCGCGAAAAGTCTATTCTTCCTTCAGTAATTTCCTGGAGAATCCTCGTGCTTTGTCTTTATTTCTTTCTCTCTTCCTCTCCCTCTCTTTCTTTTACTCTATTTTTCCTATCTCTTTATTTCTGTTCATCTATTTAACTAATCTTTCTTTTTCCTATAGCTGGAAACATAAATTTCAACCTAACCATTTTCATTCAGCACGAAACGCAATAGACGAATTAGTCAGAATTGGGCGTGGTATTTCGCAAAAAAATAAAACTATTAACGAGTTTATCCGAAGCGATCAAGAAAGATAAAGAAAGAGAGAGAGAGAGCGAGAGAGAGAAAGAGAACAAGAACAAGAAAAAGGGGGGTATATAATTATAAATGTCAATCGTGAAACGAGCTTGCCCGCATTTCGTTCTAAGGGGTCGATATACATTTATTTGGTGTCTGGCGAGCATATGGCGTTCTAAAACTTCTATTGAATCTATAGAATTCCATATTAATAGCACTTTGTACAATAAGAATTATTATCCTATTTTATTCCTATAATTGTAAATGGAAATTTATTATACTTGTGAATAAATTTTTAACAATTAGAAAGAAACGTTGATGCGTTCTTCGTTGAGATCCGATTATTATCGTGAAATCTTTTTTGGTATAATCAAGAAAATGACCCGTCTCGAAACAAGTAATAATGTTCACAAAGTCACAGTTTTTCTCTTCATCGTGAAAACGGACGTAACATTTCTATAGATAATGTTCGCCGATAAGGAGCGTATTCCTTTTCTTCCTTTTATTTGGTGCGAATAAGCGCCGATTTATCAGGATCGTTGAGAGGATGTACGATGATGTTTGAATGTGCATTCATGGTGAAGTGGAACTCATTCGTTCTTTTTATCTTTTTTTTTTTCTGTGGTATTATTTTATTCTGTTTTTTGTTATTACCTCTTTGACTTTTAATCCATCCAAAATTTACCTCTTGTTTCTGAATTATCTTCAGTAATATATATACTTTTTCCCCTAGATAATAGTAATAAATTTTTCTTAAACTTTCTGGATAACAATTCCCGTGGTTTATTTCGTTGATATTGATGGAAAGAAAGAGAAAAAAGGGAAACAATGTTTAAAAGGAATAAAAATTCTATTAGTTGACGAACGAACGAACAAATGGTTGCCGTACCGAAAACGGACGAAACACGAACTAAAAACGACGTAAACGAAGCAGAAGCGCCAAAGTTTGGTCGTTCACTAGCTCGACGTATTCAGATACGTCATATGCAATCGAAGTGATTAAAGAAGAGAAAGAGAGAAAAATAGAGAGAGGAAAAGAGGGAGAGAACGAGACGAAAACGATCGATCTCACACTTGCATATATCTACCCCTGTTTCTCTCGTCACGGTCCGTATCGTTCCCGCGTGTACATCCGCTGTTACAAAATATTTTTCCGCGCAGACGGAACTGGAGTATTGCGAACGGAAAAATCCATTAAGGTTTTCTTTTTTGTTTACTTCTCAACAAGCCATCGGTATTCTGGACGCGTGTAAAAAATGCAAATATACTACACGAACTGTCGTCCGATCGATCTCTTAACTCACACGTTCAACTGGCCAACCTATTAAGCTTACTATCTATGCATATTATCAAAAAATAGTGAGAGGAGTAACCGAGAAAACTAGGTTTAAGTTAGCGAATCGATAATAAAAAAAAAAAGAAAAGAGGGTGTATGTATGTATGTACGTGTGTATGTATGTATGCTTGCTTTAGTCGACAACTTAAATCTCACATGCGCCGTTAACTCTTCTAAGAAGTTTATTTATTATGTGAAAGCTTTGAAATGGGGTTATTTTTATCGACGACAACGTGTAGACTACGAAATAGTTTACCTTTGTTTCTTTCATACTCGCTCGATGAAGGTATTACTTTTATTCTTCCTCCTCCTCCTCCTCCTTCTCTTATTTCTTTTCTTTTGCTTACCTATTATCGCGATTGACACGAATCTGAGAATTAGGAAATAAAAACATTGCGGAGAAAATAATTTCCTCTCTTGTTAAGGTTATACGTACACTTATATAGATAGATGTGTGTGTGTGTGTATTTAATTGATAAATAGGAAAGAAAGTTATTGAAGTTCGTCTGAAGCATACGTCGGATTAATCGGAAACACTCCATGGATATTCTACAGTTCGATCGTAGAGATCGTTTTAGTCGTGGAACAAATAGCAAGCGTGTCTGTGGAAGAAGTTTGATACCTTGACAGAATTTCTCTCTTGGAATAGTTACGTAGGTGCAATAGATATACACGCGCATATACAACATAGATATATGTGGTATGCATATACCTATATTCTCGAAATCCCAATTGGATTGAAGCATATACTCCCCCTTTCTCTCCCCCCATCTCTACCCTTCTCACCATGTATCTACTCCGTTTTTCTTCTTTACCCTTTAAAAAACGCGCTTCGTATAATATCGTTATTATACTAGACGCGAACGATCTCGAAACGGATACGAATTTCGAACACGTTTGGTGCGAGAATCGAAATAAAGAACGAAAGAAAGAGGTTGAAAGAAAAAGAAAAAGAGAACTGGAGAAAGCTTCGATAGATGATATGACAGGTTGACTGACCGATCGAAAGGAACGTAAAAACGAAAATATCCGAAGCTTCTCACGAGCGATCCGTCAATAATACTGTCAAAAGACGAATATTTTTGATAACGGCGAATAAGTGAATTCGAATACCGACGGATCGTCGATGCGACCCTATGAACATATTGTCAACTAGCAAAAGCGATATCATTGAGATACAAGATATTTGCATTATCATTTCATCGATATTGTCATGAGAATTTCACCTCCCCCATCTTCTCTCTCTCTCTCTTTCTCTCTCTTTCTTACTTTTCTTCGCTCTCGCATATACACACATTTAATTTGAATTTATATAGGATTAAGTATTGATATAAAATGGAATATCTTGTTGTTCGTATAAATTTTATACCTTTCATTTCTTTTTTTTTTTATTTTTACTTTTTTTCTCTTTTTCTCTCGTCCGCAATTCTCTTGGGTGGTCTCATCCTTAAAAGCAGGGTCTAGTTTTCGATTGATAAAACGGTCACGCTTTGAAGGCGGCAAGACGACAGGAATCCGTTGTCTCTTTCTTTTCCGCGTTGAACTTTCGATCGACCGGATACGGTTCTCACGCATACCCAGTTGAATAGAGAGAAAGCAAAAAAAAAGAAAGAAAGAAAAAAAAATAAAAGAAAAGGAAGTAATTGGCGCGATAATGAGGAGCGACGTTTATTAGCGGAAATATCGGACGGGACACGTCCATATTTAGAGACGCGTCATTGACATTCCTCTTTCTCTACTATCCTCGTTGAAGAGCAAAACTAGTTTTTATATTTCTTTTCCCGTTTTCGATCTGTATCCGATCTTTGCTATCGTAATCGTCGTTGTCGTCTTCGTTGTCGTCTTCATCCCTGTAGTCATCATTCTTGTTCTCGTCGAGAAGCTTAATGAGAAGAAAGCTTGTTTGATATTTATCGATAAGTCGTATATTTTTTGTATCAACCTTCGTTAACTAGCTGCACTCTACGTATGTATATATGGATACGTACCATAATATGTATGGTAGGCTTGTATGTGGATTGGTAGGCATCTACGTTTATCGCATAGCCAAGGACGACGGGGTTCGTTTGTCTCGCGATTTAAATTGAACCTATTCGCGTATCGATCGATAACGAGGACGTACGATACGTTGCACCTAATTGCATTAGATCGTTTCACCAATTTCGAGCCGTGTACAACAAGTTGGAATTAGCGCGAGAGCAGACGATCCCATGGCATCGAACAATAACTGCCTTCCGAAAACAGACAGGATTATATCTCTTTAGTAAATTTACACTAGGAAACGTTTCGGCCATTCTAAAGCATCGTCCGTAAAGCAATCGATAGTTCATCGACTAGACGAATTTGAAATTTTTCTTTTTTTTTTGTATCTCCTTTTATTCTTGATCAATCCTAAGAAAAATCGCACTTTATCAAGAAATAGAAACGTTGTCTAAAGACAGTACGAATATTTAATTACTTTCTTTTTTTAAATGATTATATCAGAAAGTAATAACAGTTAAGTTACAAGTAATTTCATTATGAAATTATTTGCTTATTTATCATTCATCGAAACTCGATCTACTTTATTTACTTATTTATTTAAGCTAGTGCAAAATTGTAATAAAATCATAAATTGTACTTTTTGACTTCGTCAAAGTTTAAATCGAAGTCGTTCTTTAATTATAACTTGTTACAAGCTTTTTCATCTTACAACGCGGTAGAAAGTTTTTCTGACCAATTAGACATTTATTACTTCACTTGGTCCGAACGTTCTTTTTATCGAGAATGGACAAGAAAGGTGGTTTGTAGGAAGGTAGTAAAAGAGCTCGGGAATGTCAAGACGACAACGTGGTTTCTCTCTTTTTGATTTTATCATCCAACGTATCTTTCCTTTTTACTAGTTTTATCATTGAGAACGCTCGAGTGGTCACACTCGAACGCCACCATTCGTATGAACGTACTACGTATACTATTCAAATGCATCCTCATTATCCACGACATTATATTCAAAGCATCATCCATGCGATACACGAGTGCGTGAAATTTTCACACCATCCTTCCCATTGCTCTTTCTCTCTCTCTCTTTCTCTTTGTATCCTCTATCCTCTCTCTCTCACATTCACATTCTCATCGTATTTACTCACCGGGTGGTCAGTTTAATTCCAAGTTCTAAGTTATCTTTTCGACGAAAAAGTATCGTTGTACTACTCGACATGTTAGTTGCTTTTTCCGCAAATGTAAAGCATGAGAAAAAAGTAGACAGGTGGGTAAAAGGAACAAGTCAGAAAATAGAATTTTGTCGAGGAAACTCGAGATAAGAGAAATTAGGTTGGTCGAAGTGTGGTTGCCCATTGTATCAATCCTCTTTCTCCCTCTCTCTCTTTCTCTCTCTCTTTTCGTCTATTTTCCTCTCCTTTTCCTTTTATTTTTCTTTCTTTTTTTAGCTCGTTTAATTCGTCAGTATCTAGCACGTTCTCGTAGCTCGTGAGTTCTGACAAAGTGATGATCACCATCGAGTAATGATCGCTTCGTTTCATTGTTCCACGATCGAATTCTACGGTTACCTTGTATACCGACTACATAGCTGCATACCCGCATAGTTGAATAATATCGACGTATCGAATATACAGCACGTATATCTTCATCTCAATACTCCATCTCCCGTTTCACCCAACTTTTATCGTTTACCAACTTTCGTTCGTTTGTTCATCCGTTCGATGTATTCATTATTGAAATTCTGATCATTCAAGTATGTTGTCGTCGTTACTTATAGTTTTTATGAACGTGTTAATACAGACTGTGAACGTTCCGCATACCTTTCTTCTTCTTCTTTTCCTTATTCTTTGTACTTTTCTTCTTTTTTTTTTTTATAGGTCGAATCGATATTGCATATAAATTATGAAAGAAGGTAAAAGACGTCGTATGCTCGAGTAGGATAGAGAAAGAAAGATAACTTTCAATGGTGTAACTTAATGCTATCGATTCGAGTTTACTTATCGATCGATAGTTTTTTTTTCTTGCTCTTCCTATAGTGAACATCGGTTGTTTGAGATAAATCGATTATTCACTGAGAAGCCGACGATGGCAAAGGCCTCGTGCTTCTCGCTCGACAAGAGATTCGATCGTTAAAAGCGATAGATATACGCGTTCTCTGCACTTTTCTGATCGTTGCCAACTTCGGTCCGGTTGCGCAAAACCGACGGAGTAACGTAAAGGGAAAGAGGGAAAAAGAGAGAGGGAGAGATAGGGAATCAAAGAGAAAGAGCAAGGTAAGCAAGGGTTTCCTCTTCTTCCATCTTCTCCTCCTCCTCCTTCTCTTCCTCTCAAGTTACCCGGAGATGAATCGGAGCGTTTCGCTTGTCCAACATCCGATAGGGGATTCATCGATAATATTTCAGACGGCATTCCTTGCGATCGTTATCTTCATTCCAGTCGGTCTCTTTCTCGGCGACCTTGCAATTACCTTGAATCAAGAAATTAATCCAATTGAAAATAAATACATATTATTTATATTTTAATTATTCATTTTAAATGTTTTGCTTTATATCGTTTTAAATATTTTGTTATTTTATTATATATTTATATATAATGTAATACTTAATTTTCTAAATCGATTTTTATAATAGAATAAATATTATTATTCAGTAAATATCGAGGGTATTTTATTAGAACCTTCAAAATATCTATAATTATATATTTGTTTTGTGATACAAATTTAAGATAATAACAAGTTTCGATGTAAAAATGTCTAAAAGATATTTGTTAAAACAGTCATATTGGGACGGAATAAGATATTAATATTCTAAACTTGTATTTCCACATTGAGCTTTACATGTAGACCAACGTTCATTAATATGCCAAGCTCGGGCGGCACGTTTAGATAAAACGTTTTCCTCGTACGAGCATAAAAGTAATATACGAGTTGGACTTCTAATCTGGATCTATGTACTGCGGCGTCCCCGCTTTTCAATGCTTCTCCGTGCGATCATGCGAAACGTTTTAGCGTTAGTCCATCCGTCCATTTGCTCGCTCAAATTCACATAGGTATTCGAATTAATGCCTTTGCTAGTAGCATGAGCTAGTCACGGACCATTAATCGAATAATCTTCTCGATTGAAATAATAATTAGATGGTTAAGCATCCAATAGTGGTGGTTTCGATCGAACCGAAGAATGTGAACCTTCCGAATTGGAAGAGGAAATGAAAACGACGAATGCTTTCGCGGATCGTAATTTCCCGAGAAAATTGGAACAAGTCCGGTTCGATTTTCGGGAATAATACAACTGTAACTATATTTACATCTTTGTCGTTCGGTTTTTCCTCTCACATAGGTAAACTGACCCAACCTCTGTTATTAATTGCCACTACGTATATACAATCACGAGGGTGGTGGCTCAGAGGGAAAGTTAGCCAGTTTGTTTTGTTGGAAATCGTGCCGTAGGCTGACAATTGTTTTTGGCCTCGCACCATAATGGTTTTTCCTGAGCCATCGATTCACCCTCCTCCATACTCCCTTCTTCCTTTTCCATCAATCCTAAACTCGTTCGATATTCGTTCGTGAATTCACGTATACGGGAAAAAGATGAAATACGAAATAAAATTCCGCAGGATAGAATTGTAACTGGCCCTTGATTATTATCACTGCTTTCTATTCACTAACTCAGTGTTCTCGTTTTAACGTTACACGAGTATCGTAACCGAAACGAATCGCGTTTTTTGACTTTTCGTTCTTTTTCTCGATATGCGATCGCTTGATGAAATAGTTTGATTTTGCAGATTTTTCTACAGAGACTTTTTTAAGAGAAAAATAGTATTTCTATTATTTCAAGGAAACGTCGAATCATTCATTCCCGTGTAAACAAAAACGAAAAAAAAAGGAATACAAAAATAGAAAGCCGACAAAAAGTAAAATAAAAAAGAGTGAGAGAGAAGGAGCAAAAGAGATAGAGATTCGTTTATGAAAAGTCTCGTTGACAGGAGCTGTTCGTAATAAAAGCATGAGCTCTGTCTCTGAGAAACTCGCGGTCCCTCGTTATACGCTAACTAAGTCTCTTTCAGCTTGGCTCTTCTGCAAGAAAAACTTTTCGAAAGCATGATTCGAAAAATGTTCGGATCCATTTTGCTCCGCTGGTTCGTACAACGAAACGTTCACTCGTATTTCGACGATCATGCACAAAGGTATATCTTGAGCTTCTTTTCCAAAGGACGACAACTATCGTGAGTTTTTCCTTCCTTCGAACTTTTAACGACGTTTCTAAGGCTTCCAAAGAAGAAACATTTTAGTGAAAACTTTTGCGAATCTTTATCGAACAAGATACTCTCTTTTAATTTTCATTCCCCTTTTTTTTTACTTCTCTATAAACTGTCAAACTATATTGTTTGAACCCGTTAAATTTATTATTGAATGTATGCATATTGATTATAAACAATGTTAACAAATTTATATTAAATTATATTTTTTATATAATTAATATTATATTTGTTTATATACAAGTAATACATCTTGGACAAAACATAGTTACAAAGATATGGGTCAGATTTCTTCGTCAAAAGTCCTTTGCCGAGTTTTCTCTTTTACCTCAGCTTAACAATGAAAGCAATTTGCGGAAATCTGATTGTTGTTAGAAAATATCCAAGTATTAACAAGATTAACATCGTACCCTCCACCATCCAATGAAGATTTGCGCCAAATAATAGCCAATTACGGGACAAAGAATCGTCGATATTACAAACGATATCAGCTCGAAATTCTGATGCGAGCTGACAGGAGCAGCCGCCGTTGTCCGGCACTGTTGTTATTAACGATCCTGGATTTTAAGACCTCGGGGAGAAACGGTTATCGAGGATTGTTTGTTAATGGTAAAGAAAAAAAAAGGGAAAAAGCACACACAGAAAGAAAAAAAAAATGAATGGATAGGTCCGTTGCGTCCAACAGACCACGTTATATGACATATGTGTGTATATATATATATGCATATTTCTTTTTCTCTTTTTTTAAAAACACAAATGCATACGTTCGTTTCTTTTTCAATCCGTATTTTCTCTTTTTGGTTTATCGAAAATCTATGGGATGTGGTTGCATTTAAGAAATTCCAATTATTCGCGGTTATTTCGAAATTGAAGAACAACGAAGTTGAAAAATAGAGAAATAAAAAAAATGAATAGAAAAATAGTTAAAAAAAAAAAAAAACAAAATTGAAAGGAAAGAATCTCTCAAAAATCGCGAGAATACGAACGTGACTTTAACAATAATGTTCTCAACATGGAAGTTGAGGCCCCATTGCTGCTAACGATGACAACATCGTTAAACGGTATTGTTAAACGAATGAAAAAGAGCGGACACCTTTTCGATTGCACGTTTTATCTTTTATTTCTACTTTTATCTCCACAAGTGGAAAGGAAACAAATTTTATTTGAATAAATGAGATTGTTATCCAGCGATAGATGTAAAATTGTTGTAACCCTAAACTTCAAGATATTTTCAAGTTGGCTTATTTATTTTCTATTTTTATTTTCGTTTTATTTTGCATGTATTTGAAAATAATGGAAATCAATATCTTGCTTTTTATTCAGCAATTGTATTCTTATCGGTAGAAAGATGTTTTTTAACTAACAATTAAAACCGATTAAAATTGCAAGGAATCACCAATAACTACGCTGGCAGATTACGTGCACTTAACTCAAAAGGAATTTTAAATCGGAAAAAAATATTTTTATTTGACTATTTCTGTATTGACTCACCTTGTCCTACATTTTTTTTAGTTTTATCTTTATACATATACATACATATATATAGTATTATATAACTTTAATGCATATTGATACCAGAGTGAATTATTTTTTCTTTTCTTGATTTCTACTTAATATCTATTCAATAAAGTCCTACACAAATACCGTGTCACTTGTACATTGATATTAATTAAACACTATCCCGTTATACGTTTAACAAGAAAACTCGTTGGGATTATAGAAGTGGTGAAACAAAAAAGTTTAATTTATTAATTAACGCCAAAATAATATAT
Source organism: Mischocyttarus mexicanus (assembly GCA_023678845.1). Taxonomy (NCBI): domain Eukaryota; kingdom Metazoa; phylum Arthropoda; class Insecta; order Hymenoptera; family Vespidae; genus Mischocyttarus; species Mischocyttarus mexicanus. The sequence goes on from JACGTP010000002.1 coordinate 709,592, forward strand.
ACAATAGATATACACATATGTATATGTGTATAATTAATTCTGATCGTAATCCCGTGCTCGTTAAAACACCAAGGAATTCACACTGTTACTAATTTCGATGAATTACCATGTTTCCTGAGAATATCGAGATGTCATACCGCAGTATAGTTCTTTGTTTAAAATTCAACATTAGAAATTTGGCTTAGTATAGTTTCAGTCACCATCATAAAATTTCAAATAACAATACGAATTCGTGAGATTCCGAAATTCCACTAACTTTCAAACTAATTTTTGTCTCGACGACGATGTACCTTTCGGTGCTTCCTTCTTTCTTTTCCTTCCTTCCTTTTTTTCTTTCTTTCTTATTTTCTTTCTTTCTTTCCTATTCTCCATCTTTCATTGTCAACAACTAACGGAAAGATTTATTTTCCAACATAATTATACTTCAACTAAAGAAAATAAAGAACATTGAAATTTTATAAAATAGCATAGACTGAGATATCAACCTAACGTTGGACGAGGTAATAACTAAATCGATAAAGTATTGTAACGAGTTCTAGAGGTTAAATTCGATTATAGTTATAGGAAGAAAATGAAATGAACGGTATCATTAATAAAATTAAAAGACAGAGTGTGTGTGTGTGTGTGTGTGAAGTTAAAAAAAGGAATATTTGTCGATTAAAATATCTATTTTTGAGATAAATATTCTTTCGGTTAGGAAAAAGAGAAAATAAAAATGAAGATTGGAAGAGGAAGATGAAATTTGAAACTCCTTTAGAGATATCAATCTCCTTTTAATAATAATTTTCGTCATACGTTCTAATTAAACAGGATAAACGTAGTTATCGATAAAACTAATTCGTATCAAAAAGGAAACTATCGATAAAATTACTCGTGGCGTTTAGAAGGTATTGTGGTACTAATGTTTAACGAGTTTAACACTCAAATGTAAGCTTAAATCGATTTGCTATTTTCAACAAATGATACATTATGAAAAATTGAAAATCGTATAAGTATAGGTAATGATTTTCGGCTGGAGTTTTTTCGAGAATATATATATATATATATATTCTAGAATCTCGTTAAGAGGATAACACCGTTGTTTTCAGCAAGAATCTCGTTTCCCATCGGACAGATCGATCCGTGTTTCGTTCGAGTTATTTTTTTAATTTTATTTTCTTTTTTACACTTTTTATCATATAAAAATGTACAATCGTTGAAGTACAACGGCGCTTGGCGTGTTAGATAAATCATACTATCCGAGTTAAAGCCGATATAATAAAATAATGTTGAAATATATAGAACGCGTAATATCACAAATGAATTTGATGAAAATACACATGCGTTACCGTATTCTCTATATTTGGACGTTATCGAACGTTTTCGTAAAGAAATGAAATAACACGGGAATAGGTACAAATACCAATTTAACATCGAATGATATCATGATTTTAAAAACTATACTCTCGTTGACGGTAATGTTATTGTTGTTGTTGATGTTGTGTCACTCGATTATAACGATGGAATTTACTTTCATCGTCGAGGGATGCATTGTTTTCATCGAGACATTCGTCATATAGCATGATCGTAACCACCATTCTCGTAAGCGAATCGTTTTGCTTTATACGTTATTTATAAATCGATCAACAATAACACAACATACCTTATATATAGCTGTATATTTGTTTCATATTAATTCGTAATGGATCTATAAAACGAAGTTAAAGAATTGATCTAATAATTCTATGACGAAATTTAACTATGTGTAATATATTTTAATTAATAATTAGATATACGGAGATTCCACGTTAGTTGATCGTCAAAATTACGAATAAAGAAAGGCAAAAAGAAAGGAAAGGTTGAAGGAAAAAGAAAACGATCGATCGAGAGACTGAAAGTGGAGTAAAAGGAAAGGCGACTAAAGAAAGGGTGAAGGGATGATGATCGCAAATCGGGCTTGACCGCGTAAACGTATGCATGAGCTCCGTAAACTCGTTCCAGGTGCCCCTGGGTTTACGGCGCTGCACGGCGCACGCTGCTTAATTCAAAAGCCTATTTCACCAGCGTGAAATGCGTGACTGCTCACGCCCAGAGCATTAAATCATGCCTCTCGTCGCGCATGCGTCAGCAATTAAAGGGGGCGTAATGTCATCGACCTTGAGAACCAAACGAGCTAACGTCGTCGTCGTTGTACGCGTGTTGTTCGATCAGACAATCATGACTATTAAACGGGATACGAATTTGATAAGAAAATCATTATCTGTTCTATTTTTCAAATTATTTTAATTTTAAAATGAAACTTTCTTAGCCAATGATAATAATAAAATTTTATGAAATAATACGATAAGAGGGGGATCATAAAAGCAGGAAGAGATTGAGATACAACCCACTGTCGATCATGACAGTTGAACAAAATTATGAAAGGTTTAGTGTTATTTGTGGTATGTGTGTGTATATATACGAGATACGTCGATCGATAGTTATTGCGAGACGCGTTTGTTTATGGAAGAACGAGTGAGGAGGTGACATACTTTCAGAATATGTTCGACATACTTTTAATGATTGTTAATTAATTGAAAGAAATGTACCTATATTGTAATTTAAAAACACAGAATATAAGTTCCACGCATCGTCCTATTGAAGACAGTTCAAATTCTTTCATTGATTGTTGTTTATATGACTTTCTAAAGACTATAACGAAAATATTATTCGTAATAAATAAAATTTTCTCCTTCTGAAAGTCATATAAACAGCAATCAAATAAAAGAACTTTTATAGAGGACAACGAGCCAGTCTAACGGTGGATTTTGAAGCGGACGGTACGTTGAAATTATATTCCGTGTCTTTCAGACTACAATATATATTTATTTCGATTAATTATCAATTTTGTTTAAAGTAAAATACATTTGTTTTAAAACGTTCCTGGCCGGTGATGATTCTGAGTTGAAAATTTTCATTTAATTAAATATTAGATCACAAAACTGTGCTTAATATTTGAAATATATTAAGAAATATATGTAATTTTGATACAAATGTATTTTATATTATTATTACTTTAATGACTATTAAATTGTTTCTTACATTAATGAAACATTTAAATAACTGTATAAACAAAGGATGATCAAATTGTTAGACATGAAAAACTAGGAATTTCCTCTGTTATAACAACATGTGAGATCTTAAGGTACGAGCGGTTCCTGTACATTACTTTCGTATTTGTTTAACTCATTTGTTATAAATAAAACATTTAATTTAAACTTATTAACATGTAATTAAGGTATACTAATGCATTTATTTATAAATTTTGTTTTATCTTAAACACACAAACAATATATTAATAATTTTCAAGTAAAGTTTCACATGGAAGCCACTCATATCCTTTTTTTCTCTCTCTCTTTATTTTACAAACAAATATTGTCAAGTTGTGTATTTAGTAATTTTATATAAGCTTTTCCCTTTTTAACTTCAAATTAATTTTGATACGATGATATAAATCGTACTTCAACTTGTTGTTTTATTTTTAAACATATAAACTCTCATTTTATTGTAATTATATTTATCGTTCTATTTTTTGTTAAAAAGAAAAATAAAACTGTAATTATATATATATACATTCATAACAAAAGATTTAATTCAAAGTTTAATAATAAAAACTAAAATAAGTTGATTATTTTATAGTATTTAAGTGATCTCTTGGTCTGTCAAACAAAAACAGCATCTCTTTATTCTATTCGCTTCTAATCTCTCGATTATTAATAAAATTTACTGCAATACTATAAATATGTGCGATATGCCGTTCTATGGGAGGATATTTCAATAGGAAGTATTTGGGAGCAGTAAAGGAAGATATTTAGCGCGTAATTCGCTGCGATGAGCGTTCAAAGACCTAGTCGTTCGATACGAAACAACGTTAATATCTTCACTTTGACATCTCTAAGTTTCTCTCTTTCTCTCATTCTCGTACAAAGAAGTCGTACATAACGAGAGTTCTCGAGCGACTACGGAATGAGAGTTTGACGATCGAAGCGGAACACGTTTCGTTCTTGAATCCGCGTGATCTTCTTCCAAGTTACACGGAACAATTTACGAGAAGATGAAGGAGAAGTAGAATGAAGGAAGAGGAGGAAGTAAAGCAAAAGGAGACAGACGAGAAGAGAAAAGGGGATGATGCAATCCTAGGAACGCGTCGATTTGTGACGACAGAGGAAGAAGAAGAAGGTGAAGTAATTGTGGGTTGAAAAATGAAGGAGAACGCGAAAATGAAATAGTTTGTGCGGCTAATTCGAACGGGCATCGTCGTTTATGCAAAATTTCTTATATTTCTCTATCATATTCTCTCTCTCTCTTTCTCTCGTTTCTGAGGCCACGGAAAGAGGTCGAGAAGTTTCGTCCTGAAAACATTAAAACTCGAACGGTACGAAGCAGAAGGAGAAGAAGAGTACCTAGTAGAAGTTGAAATGCTGAAATATTAAGAGTCACGGAAGTGGAAGCGAAGGACCACTTTTCCAACGATATGAGAAAACCAGAACGAGTGAGATGGAGATAGGGAGGCAGAGAGAGAGAGAGAGAGAGAGAGAGAGAGAGAGAGAGAGAGAGAGAGAGAGAGTTTAAGAAGTGGAGGAAGGAAAGGAGGTTACTTTGCGTAGAGATGCAACCCAAAAGAAGCCGATGTTTCGAAGATTCCAAGTTTCATCACAAAGAAAGAAATAAATAAATAAAGAAATAAGGAAAATATGAATAAGAAGAAGAAGACCACGAAAGATATGAGAGAAAGAAGACGTGCTTCATCAAAAAATTTCATGGACAGGGAAACTTAAAATTGCCGTTGTCCTTGGTTCGTCTATTTTTTTCTTGGAAGCTTCTTTAAACGCTGCAAGCCTTTCTCATCTAACCCTCTACCCCTTTTCTTTTCCTACCTCCTCTTTTTCCTTTCTCCTTGCTTTTTTCTCTTCTTTTTCTTACCTTCCCGTACAAGTTTATTCTTTTTATTTCACTAGAGGCCCTTTGTGATAAAGCGTACTGTACACAAAAGGGGAATGTAATTCCTCCAGCTTGCGCTACGTTGTCCTTCGTATCCTTCCTCAACGAACGTTTAGAAAAAGTGTAAGAAGGAAGAATAGAAGAAAGAAGGGATACAAAAAAGCGATAACTTTCTACGTGGTTTTTCACCTCTATCATCGTTTTCATTTATCTTTTTCTCTGTTGAGGTGATATGAGATTTTGAGAATCGTCGGAAGGGTTTTTGAGAAACTCTTTCCTTTCGATATAACATAGACACATGGCATATAATACACACACACATATATATGTGCATAGATACAATACTGAACGTATTTTATTTCACCTGCTAAAGTCTTGCCGCTTCTCTTCGTATCCCTCGAGCAACTTCAAACTCAAAAATAAGGAGAGAAAGACGAGACGAGCTCATCTCGTCTAAGAGGAGATCGAATCTAGCGCAAATCATCCTTTGTTCCGGAAACTAAATGATTTCTTTTCTACTCTCTCTCTCCCTTTATTTTTCTCTCTAGTTTTGCTTTCCTACCGAGTCATTCGAATATATTTCCCTATCTTAACAACCTTTCTCGTCTTTGTCTTCTTGATGCACATGTATATAGAATTGTTCATATTGATTTTCTTAATCGTTCTTTCTGTTTTTTTTCTTCCTCAACCCCATCAATATATTAAGAAAAATATAAAATGAAATAGTAGAAATAATTGCGCTTATTTGGATTTCACCTCTTTTAATCTGTACTATATATGTAGAAACATACTATAATATACAAATAGGATAATATATTTTCATAGAGGCCTATACTCGCACCTCGATACGATCGTTTTACGAGCGACGTCGCATCGTTAAGAAGGCCTCGTGAATATTTGAGAACGGTTGACTCGTTAAGTCGACCAGTCTCGTATTCACCGAAATGAATGTCCCGCACGCGTAAGAGCGTCGTGTGCGTTCGGAAATAAACGTCGGTAAGGGGCTGGGGAGAAACGTGTACGAGGAAGTCGCGTCAGGGTTTATTGGGGCTGCCTAAGCGCGACACGCAACTCTGCGAAAGATAAAATATGTCTCTCTACGTATGGTTTTTCATTTTTATTCTCTCATTGTATCCTTAGTTAACTTGCTATTGTGTATTTTTCTTTTTAATTTATTCATTCGTCGATGATTAATTAAAAAAAAGGAAAATTATTTTTGTCATAAAATCTACTTTCTTATGATGTTTCATCGAGATTAATTCTCTTCTCCTTTATATATTACTTTTCTTTTTATCTTTGATTCATTGCTTTCCTTCGTCTATGATCAATTTTAAAAGATATTCTTTTCCAGAAGGAAATTGTTTTTAGTATATATTTTTATTTATATATTTATTTATTTATTTTTTACTGCAATTTTCTAGATGTTGATAATTTCCATTCTTTCTTTCCCCTTTCTTGCATTTCATTTTATTCGTGAATCCCTTTTTATTCCACTAGCTCTTTTGATCGACTTCAAAGAATCGTCTAGAATATTTCTTTTTCTCTTATATTTCTTTTTATTCTTTCTTTATTCTATATCTTTTTCCTTCTCCTTTTTTCTCTCTCTTTTTCTCTATCGTTCTCTTAGCACGTTTTGTGCTTTGTTCCCTTCTAACGGGATTCACTAAATCATTCACGTCAATGAGTTTTCTTTCCGGTCCACGCCTCGACGTTTCTTCCGTCTAATACGGGAAATAATTTATAAGGCGGCTCTTGAAAATGCCTCCTTCTATATTAGACAGAAACTAACCACTTATATGCTGAAACCCTTGTATTATGTCGGTAATTATTAGCCTTTGACGTTCTAAAGAAATTCATATTAAAATACTCAAACATCTATCTAATATAATATTTATTATCAAGCATTATTCATAATTAACATATCGATTGTAGAAACGGGGGAAAAGAATGGTAAGAAATGAGGGATATTTTTAGGGAGAAATGTAATATAGGGATCTTTTAGAGTCCATACTCTGATAAGAAAAAGACGTTTTGCCTTCGGCGAAGCTCGAGTTAAACTCGCATCTCTCAGTGTCTCGACGCTATCAGAGAGGGACATAAAGAAAGAAAGAAAGAAAGAAAGAGAGAGACAAACACGTCACTTATTTGGTTTCTTTTTCAACGTTTCATCCTCTCTTTTTAACGTAACTTGAGTGACTTGGCTCTCCCGTTTCTACGTGTCTTCGTTTCTCGTTCGTTGTCTCTCGAGCGGTTACCAGAATGACTTTCTTTTTTCATTTCTTAGTTTCTTTTTTAAAGGAGATGTACATAGCGAAAGAGAGAGAGAGAGAGAAAGAGAGAAATAGAGAATTTTGTTGGTAGTAGGCGAGAAGAGAAAATCGAGAGAGAAGATTCTTTAGAAAAACGTGTCGTAGGTACGTAGAGTAGAAAAAAGTTCGTCTCGTACTCGTCTGTAGATCGTTTGTACGGTAGACGACAAGCAGCTAGTTGAGAGAAAGTTGAAAAAAGAAGTGAATAACCCGTAGGGACGCACGAACGTTACCTTTCCCTTCTTCGTTTGCGCCCTTTTTCCACGCGTCCCACGCAATGGCACAAAATAACCCTCGAGTCCTCTTTCTCTCTCTCTCTCTCTCTCTCTCTCTCTTTAGTACTCTTTTCTGTATCTCCTAGGAGTTTTGCACCCTCCCCTAACGTGATTACAGCTATTCGTGAATACGACAGTGAACTGTATAACTTCGTCTCTTCGTGTCTGCGCGTTAATTCGTTTAGCAGCTTTCGTCAATGATAATTTTCGTTTAGATTAGATAGAGAGGAACATTTCACCTTTGAAAGGATATTCAAGCTTGGATTAAAAATAAATGAGAAAAAAATTAAGAATAATTAATCACAGTTATACTATGCATATACATTGATAAATGGATGTTTGAAAAAAATGTTTAACGTCCAATACATTTTTATATATATACATAAACGACATGCCAATTTGATTAGCTATAAGCGATTATCCAATCGATATAGATTACGGATAGACAGCAGCTAACGCATATTATTGCTGCACCCTTTTTTTTACCTTAATTGCCATCTCTTCGATCGTTCGTAAAAGAGCAACTTCAGGGACAAAAAGTAAAATAATGAAAAAAAAAAAAATAGGTAATAAGAAAGAGAATCGATCGGTTAAAGTTTTTCACAATCTTTCTTCGTCCCATTTTGATTGGATCCTGCGAATTTTTAAGCAACGGATATTGTATTATAAAAGAGGGGATATACTCTTAGGTAAGAGTAATACATTTCTTTAAAAGGATGTCTCTTCTTCTTTCTCTTTATGAGATATTATAATGTATAATAAACAAAAAGAAAATTTTTATGTTAAAAAAGAAAAATAATAACCACAAAATAAATCACAACAATAAATTTAAATTGTATGTATTATACTCACGCGATTGATATTTTAAATTCTTGTGAATTTCGTAAATCTTATCAACTAACGAAGAATATCATTGATCTAAATTGTATTTAATCCTATTCGCGGGACACAAGAGGATGCCTGAACGCCCTGGGAAATCGAGTTACCGAGATCAATACAAGTATAATTATGCCGATCTGACGTTAATTCGTTGCAACCCCGTTCCATTATTTAGATACGTTTACGATAGCGTTGTATATCCAAAATGTATAAATATACCTGCTCGAGATATTCCGCGAGTCGAGTATTAATGGTGATAATTTATCATGGATTAGGTGTTACTAAATAGATCATAAAAATATTCAATATTGATGATAGTCAGTAGATTTTTCTCCGATCAACAACTATCTGCCTATTCTTTTCATCTTTTCTTTTCGTCGTGAACGATACGGCAACTGGGCCGATGGTAACGAAATATCTTCCTCTTAAGGGTAAAATAAAAGCAAGACAATTTCTTTTTGCCGGAATACAATTGCACCAAGGAAAAAGAAAAGACGATACGAGCTTTAGTATGAGTGAGGAAGTTTGTACTATGTGTGCATATGTGTGTGTGTGTGTATGTATTTTCACAGCAGTAATATAGAACCATGATCTAATAGAGAGAGAGAGAGAAAGTGAGAGAAAGAATGTTTGTGTTTGTGTGTGTGTTTATATATACGTTAGAGGAGGAGACGAAAGATAAGAAGAAGCAACGTTCGGAAATCGATACTTCCACCATCGTTTGAAAACCGTTGCTGCAAGGCAACTTCCTTCTTCTCTTTATCCTCTTCTTCCTTCTAGTCATCAAATTGAATATTTCTAAGAATAATAGAGTTATAATTAGATGCTTCAAGGCTTATTATCAATATAATCTTTTCGTAGAAAATCCATAGTCGTTGCGTGTCATAACTCAGAAGAGTTTCTTTTCAACAAATTTCTTCTTTCTCTTAAGTTTTTTGTTTCCAAGCTATGATCGAGACTACGAACGTTCTATTTCTTTTTTGTTTTAAATGATCGAAATATGAGTGAACGTTATACTCTGATATAATCCTTTCGACGTTTTAGAATAAATAAGACACCCTTAATATTTAATTTATTCGACTTACTCGAAAAAAAAAACAAGTAAGCTAGAAACGTGTATCAAGAAAGATTTACGTATGGTGTTAATTAATGCACGTGATAAAGCGCGTTACACCTTCTTCGGTTTAAATGTCCCCGTGTATATGTACATATATGTGTTATGTGTGTGTACTTGTTACTTAGGTGATTTAACGATAACGGAAGGAAATAAAATAGTCATTATCGTTTTCGGTAAGTTCGTTACTGTTTTGTTATTCAGGCAATCAAATAAATTTATTTTCAATTGTACCAGAAATATTAGAAATGTCATTCTTCCAATGTTTTATTATTATACTGCTTTATTATTTGAGTAATCTGATATTACAATATAAAATACTCTTTTTTCTTCTTTCACTTAAGCTCAGGAGTACTCGGATTAAAATTCGGGATTATAAGATAATTCATCATTCGTAAAAATTCTTCTTTGTTATTTCAGTTATATCAAATATAGTAAATTATATTTTATCCGAACGTTGCACTCTATCGAAATTCGAGACGACAGGAATTGGCTGGCCCCGCATGCAGACGGTGCTTTACCTTTTGTGTGAAAAGCACGATCTTAATTTAGAAACTCCTCGAATCTTTGTGTATGTGAGTATGTACTTCATGGTTCTAGACACAGTGACGTCGCTACCGTTTCAATTCTCTTTTTCTTATTTTGTTCTTATTCTTATATGCAACCACTCAAAGAAATATCAAACTGATTCTCCGATGTGTTACCGAATCTCGTTCATTTATATTTTTTAAGTTCACTCAAACGCATTTAATCGAAATCTTTAAAATATTCAGGTGATAAAAAAAAACATTTTTATGAAATTCTGTCGACCGAAATTTAATTTTTGTTCTCGTAGAGATAATAGAAAAAAAGAACAGAAGAATAAGAACAGAGATTTAATAGAGAAACGGAAATGAGACATTAACGGGATTGAACTTTCAATCGTCGACGCCAATGCACCAAATTCCCGACGTGATGTCTGGCCAAAAATAAGCGCAGCACTCGCTCGCTTAGTATTAGCAAGTGAGGCTGTGCCAAGGTTGTTGATCCTTTCAACGAAAGGAACCGATGTCTTCTTGGCGCGAACTGAGCATGGCTTTAGAAAGGGGTCAAGAATGAGAACACTGAGAGGGCAACATTTTATCTTTTTTAGTTTCTCTATATAAGAGAGAGAGAGAGAGATGTATGAAATTTCTAGATTTAAATTTGTTTCAAAGGAACCATTTACTCATTTCCATTTAGTTTTTAAATAAAAAGTTAAATTAAACGCGCATGTGAGTGTTTAAATATATTTCTGAATAATGAATAGAAAAATAAATATGTGTGTATATGGGAAAGATAAAATAAGAGTCCTATTAAAAGTGTAGATTCATACGAAAGAAATTCTTTTTTTTCTTTTTTCAAAAAATCTTATTATGTAAAACTAATATGAATTAATAAGGATGTTTTATCAAACGATAATAAGTGTCTATGATTAAAAGGGATGAGATTTTATTTAAAAGGGTAACTTGTTACGAGGCAATAAAAGTAACGTCACAAAATTCGTTTAAAAAAAACGCTATATAATAAAAATTCAAATCGATGAATAGTAAAATTGAGCTTTCGAGGCTACACTCGTACGCTATTAAATCTCACGTGACCAATAATTAAATTCTCCGAGCTTTTTATCTATTCTCTTTGTCTTTTTTTTTTTTTAAATATATATACATATATTTTCTTGTTTTTTTTTTTCCTTCAGAGAACCATCATGAAAATACGCTTATGTTCTCATAGGGTTTCTACTATCAACGTGGACGAGTCAACTCTTTCGCGTTTTATCTTCGTCCGTGAACGATGTATCTTTAATCGAGATTAGATTGGCCCGAATTGCTTCGTCGTGGTTCCCCACATATTCACTAAGGCGCTATCGACGAGCTCGGGGACAAAGTCCTGTAATCCATTTAGTTGCAGTTGAGGAGGAGGAGGAGAAGGAGAAAAGTGAATAAGGGAAGGGAAGATAGCAAACGAATGAAACATGTGTTTACTTTTTAAAATCGCGAATTTAGTATTTATATGATATCGATATAATCTCTCCTTAATTCATTCTATCTTCCTCTCTCTCTCTCTCTCTTTCTCTAAATCTAAATCTCATGAACATTGTCATTAAAATGAATTAATTTATTTACTTTGATAAACTTTATTTCAATTTGGAATAATATTCGCTTAATACCGAGCTAATACAAAATAGTTCACATATCCTATATAGTAGAATTGTTTAATTCGCAGAAAATCAAGCGACATCGTATTAATCGATCGAGTTAACCTGGAAAGCAAACGAGGAGAGTGGGGAGATAACTCGTTGAACAAACAGAAACGTTGAACAAAGAGGGATAGAGAGATAGAAAGGGAGAGAGAGAAGGGAAGAGGAGGAAGGGGGGGGGAGAGGATGGGGAGAAGGGAATAAGTCGTTGCGTTGAGATTTATATTATCGCAGGAAAATGTCTAAATCCGTTGAGCCTACATTGCCGCCCCCTGTCGATAACAGATTTATAGTGGTGCGGTGCTTTCGAAAATACGAACGCGCTTCGCATACTCTCTGGGAGGTGGTGGGGGTAAAATAGGGGAGTAGTATGACGTGGCTAGTAGAGAAGAGGGTTGGGATCTTCAGTAAACATCCAATAGATCTACTTGCTAAGGGTATAACGTCGCGCGACCCTTGAATATGCAACGATATCATTAGCCATCGCGTTATACGTTATCCCGTCGATGCTAGCAAGTGGATTGGCACCGGTGATTATTAATATCCCTTCTCTTTTTCTCTATTACTCTCTTTCTCTCTCTTTCTCTATTTCATTCTCTTTTACTCTCTTATTTCCCTGATATTACTCGTATATCGAAATTTTCCTTACTCGATTTGCATATTGACAGGACATGAGTAGATACAAACACAAGTAATTGATAGTTAGAATGGTAAACACTAAAAAAGAGAGAGAGAGAGAAAATAAAGAAGGAAAGAATGGGTAAATTGGCGACAGAAAGAAAAAAATTGAAAAAAAGAAAGAATGAGTAAATTGGCAAACGAGGACGACTAATCGACAGCACGGAGGATTTTCCATCGACGTTCGATCAAGTCCACTTCTCTCTTCCCAAATCGGGTTTCCCTCTAAATGAGATCCGATATAAGCTACCGGCAAGACGGCAGCAAACATCATGAAACGAGATTGGCCCGCTACTATGGAGGGCTACTTTTAAGGAGATAAATAAATGAACGAGTTGACCTCGGTCTGGCTTGAGTGTAGCCACGGGCTATTTCTCTACCGATGACTTTCGTCCATTAACTTTTTTTCTTCTCTCTCCTTCTTTTTTGTTTTCTGCCTGCGGTAATTCGTAATATTTCATTTCAGAAGATTGGATATCTGTGTTTATTTCATACGATCGGCAATCAAATTGCACATCGTTTCAAATACATAAAATAGAAAAAAAAAATCAAATGAAATGTAATAAATAGAAACGTTTACCGCGTATCGCCTATATATATTGAATTGAATTATTTCACAGTACGGACATAAAATCAATCGTAAAGATTCGTTAACGGTTGACTAATAAGTTCAATTGATTTAAATTATCTTATCGTACGATTTGTATTGTATATTTTAGGTCGCACAATGATTCATGCGATAAATATTTTATACCCGTATTCCTGTTTTTCGTGTTTTCTTTCATCATACCGGTAATTATTATTCGTATGTATATTTTATCGATGGAATTATGACAGAATTTGAACGTCGAAAAATCTTCTACTCTGAAAAAAAAATATATTATATTAGGTGTAGCAAAAAGAAGTCTATTATTTTTACGTTTATCTCAAGCTTAAAATAATAGATTTCCTTTTACTACACCTAATATAACTTACATGTAATTTTTTAGAGTTTCATTATAATTATGTTGACAAATTTTCTCATAATCCGTCGGCTTTGAAGAAAGACCAAAGCAGGAAAAGAGATTACATACTTGCAAACCGTAAAGCACCACCTTCCTTTATTTCTTTTTATTTTATTTTGTATTTTTTTTTTTTTTTTAATTTCTACACCACACTGACATCATAGTCCTACAAAGAAGAGAGAGAGAGAGAGAGAGATAGAAAAAGAGAAGCATCATTGCATAAAACCATGTTCCCTGTGGCAGAAAATCTTTTAAGTAAACCCGAGATGGAAGGGTTAAAATTAACGGTGAGAAAGTGCTAAATTAATGCTCGCCGGCTATTCTAGACTTTCTAACGACGGACTTAGGTATTCTCTATTCCTTTTAATAAAGATTTTTTTTTATCTCTTTTTTTTTAATCTTTGTTTTCCTATTTTTATTTTTTTAATTTTTTTTATCCGATCTCAGCAACTCCACGTTATAATCGACGACAATGAAAGACGACTCCGAGCCGTTTTGTTTTTATTCCTACTTAAAATATCTTTAGATTGATATCATGTAATTTAGTTTTTCCAACGAGACCGAAAAGCTTCTATTTTATATTCCATTTTCTATGTATTCAATTTTCTTCGGAGGATAAACTTTATACGCGATAATATCTTCGTGCGATCGAACAGGTGAGCTACGTAACTTTGTTATTTTTACTATAGTGGAAATTTTTAAAAGCATCGTTAAGATAGATCTTCGATGACACAATAAATTGAACGAAGAATAGCAAATCCATTAAAAATAACAATATCCTTTAAAAATAACGATATCCATTGAAATAGGATAATTACATAAATGCAAAAAATATTATACTTAAAGAAATAAGTTTCTTTATTTGAATCATGTTATTAGTATTTACGTTCTCATGATTTCATGTACGATCCAACGTTATCCTGTGGGAACGAATAAACTCGTTTTGGAATTCTCTGTCCGCAATGCAGCTCGCGGTGGTCGATACTTTTAGAATTGATTCGCGTACAGAAAAAGAGAGAGAGAGAGAGAGTAGTATTTTTCGAACTAGCGTATTTTTGATTTTAAAAGAAAATGCGACAAGAATTTCGCAATAGTAAATCAAATAACTTTTCTTTCTATATAATAAAGTAGAAGGAAGTTAGGTAAAAAGAAGGTACGTTAAAATTGGTTATGCATCTGTCCTGGGAACAACGTCTCTTTGTAAATTTTTCGTTTGAATTGACGATGAAGAGAAAGAGAAATGAAAAAAAAAACAAAAGAAAGAAACAAAGAATGAAAAGAAAGGATGGAAGAGAGGTAAGAAGGAAGGAAAGAAGGAAGGAAGAAAATTTTTAGTCGGAAGTTGCAACTTTTGAAAGTCCTTTGGAGATTTCTCCGAGCTTTCGGTGGTAAAGGAAAGAAAGATTCGTTCCGGATACACTTTTCTAGGGTAATAAAAAAATATAGGTACAAAAGGGAGTTGTTAATTGGAAGAAAGAACGAATTTCAACGTGGGAATTCGTGGAACGTCGTCTAGTTATTAAATATACATAGCATAATTAAGTATACGTATCTCTATGTAGGTATATATAAAGTGACAACGATCGTTATAAAGAAATGCGTGTATTCGTTTGAGTAAGCTTAATAACAAATAATACTCATCAGTTTTCAATAATGAACTTAATTATACAATTTATCGATACACATACAATTAATATCATAATTAATTTTGAAACCAATATGATAATACATTAATAACTTATTAACAAACGAACATATATACCGCATACATATGAACTAACCAAATACGTGTAAACGTTTTTACCATTT
Source organism: Mischocyttarus mexicanus (assembly GCA_023678845.1). Classification (NCBI taxonomy): domain Eukaryota; kingdom Metazoa; phylum Arthropoda; class Insecta; order Hymenoptera; family Vespidae; genus Mischocyttarus; species Mischocyttarus mexicanus. Next base: position 724,837 of record JACGTP010000002.1, read on the forward strand.
GGTATTCCTTTATATATTCAATGGAAATGTTGCCAATGTTTTAGAATTTAATTAAAGTATTATTTTAATATGTTATTATAAACAAGAATAATATAGTAGAAATAAGTAAACATTTTAATGTAAATGCACAACAATATATGCCATAATATTAATGAATTCTCTCTTAAATCAAATACAGAGAGTGAACGATGTATGTATAATATGTTAATAATACATATACGTACCATACCATAACATTCCATTCGAAATCTTTAGAAAGAATAGTGACAAACACTAGCATCAATAACGTCCCTGATCTACTGTAAAGTATCCTGTCGATGGTCGAACGCAGAGAGACAGGAGAAGATATAGGAAGTGTCGTTGGCAAGAAGGAACGTTCCTCGAGCCGGCGACGATTTATATCACGGTTAAAGAGAGAGTGAGAAAGCTATAGAGAGAAAGAGAGACAAAGAGAAAGAGAGAGAGAAAATAGAAAGGCACAGATGGTATCGCTTGTTACAAGCAAATATACTATTTCGTACTGGATGACAGACGTTAGATATTGTACTCCGAATAATACAGTCGAACTCGACTCTTCCTTCGTAGTAAGATAGTTTTAAGCAAGAGAAGAGAGAAAGAGAAAGAGGAAAAGCTCTGAATATTTTCGTAGACATAGGAATAATGGAATTTAAAGATCAACCGAGAATGGGCTAAGGCGAAGAAATAAATTCGAGCGTCAGCCGTTAAGCTACAAAGCAAAAGCTTTATTTGGTAGGAGTTGATCGTACGTTTAATATTTATTAATGGGAATTTTAAATTATGAGCTTTCCGGCATTGGAGGGAAAGAAAGAAATATGAAAAGGATTTTTAATTGTAATTAGGTCTACAATCTGTAACGCGTTTTTCTAAGAATAAAACCCTTAGAACAGTAAATTTGTGGAAAATAAAAAAGATTTTTCTTGATTGCGAACTATCTTCGAATGATTTTTCGAAAATGATAATCGTAAAACTCAATCTGTTCGTATCTACCTTTTTTTTAATCATTTCCTATTGTCACCTTGAAGAACGTCGCTTTAATAAAAAAAAAAAGAAAAAATACCACACACGTGAAACGTGTTCTCACATAATCGGAGCGAAGTATTCAACACGTCACGTCGACCGGTTCGGTTTGGTCGACGTGACTGATCGAGACATGGAAAGTTCGCTTTTTTCGCTTCGAGGCAGCCGATATCGACGGCATTTCGTGATATATATGCCCGTTTTCTTGTCATTCGTACGTCGACATTTTTGAAGGAATGAACGAGCGGGTGAACGAGAAAGAAAGCAAAATGGAGAGAGAGAGAGAGAGAGAGAGAGAAGAGATAGAAGAGAGATTGAGGGAAAAAATTCGACAGGTTTATTTGTTTCTATATCTATGTGGTGAACATATAATCATTCCGTAATACTAACGTTAGTAGCGTATCGTGAAAGATTCAAAGGGACTCGTCAATGCGTATTCGCTCGCAATAGTAACAGCAGAAACCCTAACAGGAGGAATAGTAGCAGTCACAGTGGTAGCAGCAACAGCAGCAGTACTAGCAGTAGTAGAAACAGGAACAGGTCGGCCAAAGGTGCAGGAGCAAACGTTCGTGTCTATGATCTCAACGTTTCTAGCATCAAACTGGCTGGGTAAATGGAGTGGCATTAGCGTTACCACTGCCACGTGGTGTATCTTGTTCTGTGATAGAGAAACGAGATGTCTTAGAGTAACGAGAAAGAGAAAAAGAAAAAGAGAGAGAGAGGTAAAGTGAAGGAGAGAGGGAGGTTAAATTCGTCGAGTGAGCATAGCGAACGACTAGAACGCTATAATACTCCCAAGAGAGGGTAAGTGGGATGGCGCGGAGGCAGCGTGGCTCGTCGACTGACTATGGGAAGGGGTTAGAGAGTGCTGGAGAGGGGTTACCGCTCGATACCACTGCGGCACGGCCAAAGTTGAAGCTATACCGCTACGACTACGCCACGACTACGCCACGACTACACCACGACTATGCTATGCTTGCTCTCTTCCTCTCGTCTACTCTACCACCATCTTTCTTTATCTCTCTCTCTCTCTCTCTCTCTCTCTCTCTCTCTCTCTCATTCACCTCCCACATAAGCGTGGCGCGTTATACCGAACGGCCTACAGCCTCTGCACGGTATCTACCCCGAAATCTAGCCTCACCCCACGCCATCACGCGCCACCTCGTGCTCTCGTAGAAGTCCTTCTTCCTTCTATCTAACTAATCCTCTCTTTCTCTCTCTCTCTTTCTCTTTCTCTTTCTTTTTCTCTCCTCTTAGATATCTACGGGTAACTAGGAAGGCCGAAGAAGTGCCACCTACCTTACATTCACCTACTCCTATACCAGGACAATCTTGCGTCTCTCATCCCACAGGATACCTCCAGGGGATTCATCGGACTGCGCTCTTTAAACAACGAGACACCTTTCCCTCGGCTACGTCTCAATTCTCGTCTGTAAGATGCTCGATCTTCCATTTTCTTCCGCTCTGATTTCCTTCCTTCCTTTCTTCCTACCACTTTCTATTTTTTCTTTTTTTTCTTTTTTGTGTCTATCTACTCTAAACCGATCTCCAGTTCGAGATCTCCGTCTTCTTTTGTGCTTGTGTGTGTGTGGGTGTGCGCGCGCGCGTCCTTTACCAGTAAATCGATTCCCCAAGTTTTCACGAAGAATTGTGAAATCTTTATCGGCCTTAAACCTCTGTTCTTTTTTTTTCTTCCCCCATTTTCGTTCTTTGTCTTTCTTTCGCAAGATAATACAATGTTTTCGTATTTCTTTCCCCTTCCTTCTCTAAGCAATACCGATCGATTCCTTTTACGAAAGTTTCTTTTTTAAATTGCTCGCTTGAATCCTATAAATTACGGTTTGTACCTTCTTTTCGGGTGTAGGATTCGATTTGGGTCGAAAGAAGGTCGATAAGATTCGATATCCGGTTGAGACCTTTCAAGAAATCTCTCCCTTTTCCGCTTCATCCTTAAACATGCTTTCGTAAGTTAGAATATATATACATATACAGTATGTAATGGTAAACGAAATCCTTACTCATTGTTAGGATAATTTAATTTTAAATAACTCGTAACTCTCGCAAAGCATATATCAAAATAAATTGTCTTTTCGTTGAAAAATTGTTGATAAAGATTAATTAGACCATGAATGTGATGTTTTTGTATTATTATTAACGCAGATTGGTACGAACTATTAATTAAAGTTTGATCGGTAACGAAGGAGTAAAGCGAATAAAAACAAAAAAAGAATTGAAAGGAAGGATATTTCCTGTACCATTTTTAGGCGTATAGATTGTATCCATGGGATTTCTAGACGTCGCTTGTTTCGATTTGTAAATGAAGCATACACAAGAGGGTTCCGCATCACACTATGGACCGCATTCCAGTGGTAAACAGCCTCCAGCTTTTACCCCCGTCTGTTTATCTCCGCTTTACCGTCGGGAATTTATCGTTCGGGTATCTCTTTTTAATGGCGACTCACTTGGGAAGAAAGATAAACCGATGGATATCGGATAACTACCACCGAAGTTTTCCTTACTTTTCATCTTCATCAGTTCTCGAACATATACCGAGTTATTTATTTTAAATTATATGATTGCATATCTTTTGATCCCCCATTAATTTTATAAGCTTAATGTTTTCAAAAGTAAGTTATCAAATTATTTCCATATATATTTGTCGCAATTATTTCGTAGACGGCGCCAATTTCCAAGATACGGAGGTTCACAACGATCTTTGCTGTCTTGCAACCTTTTGCAAAGAAACAAGAAAAGAAAACGTTCAATTTAAATGTTTCATTGAAATGTTTATTGTTTATATCAAAGTAATAGGATCACGAGAAATTTTGATCATATTGCTTTAAAATGAGATATTTAGTATTATATATACAATAAAATAAAACGAAACAAATAATTGTTCTTCCATTTGACTTATCTATCGTCTCTTCTCTTCAAATTTTAATCTTGCTACGATTATGAAGTCTCTCGTTTTATTAAATAAGAGGAGAAAAGCCCCGGACTTTCGAAGTGAGTAAAATGCTCGGTAAATCTTGATGAAATTTTATAATGGACCCGTCAAAAGCAGCGAACGTGCAAATTTTCGTTGTCCGTTTTGGATAAAAAAGAGAAAAAAAATGATATATATTTCATAGATATATTTTATACACACATAAACAGAGAGAGAGAGAGAGAGAGAGAGAGAGAGAGAGAGAGAGAGAGAAAGAAAGAGTGTTAGTGAAAAAGAGATATCGTTAGTTGGGAAAACATCGAGTAAGGGTAAACTATCCAATTTCTTTTTCCGTCTAAAGAGAAGGAAAGAGAAAGAAACTATAGGGGCAGATTGTATACGTGACTATTAGAAGACGCCATTAGAAGTAGGAAGATCCTCCCAAAGGAAAGTAGAAAGCATGGTCGAAGGCAATCATCCTCTTTCTCATTGACCGAGACGATAGCAAAGACAAGAGTCAACTTTGTTCGACTTGGTTCATGTCCTTTTGTCTTTTCCCGAAGTATGTGTAGTTATTCTATCTTTTCTTTCTCTATCTATCTATCTATCTATCTATCTATCTATCTATCTTTCCTTCCTTCCTTTCTTCTATTTTTATCCCACATTTCGAGAAGCATCTGTTCGTAGACCGTTAAAAAATTTTCCGAGTGGAATAAGAAAGCAAGAAAGTTCTTTCGATACTAGCAATGTAATCATTTTTTCATCGAGCTTCTAGTCGTTTTACAGAAGCAAAAGATAAAAAGAAAAACGTGAGAGAGAGAGAGAGAGAGAGAGAGAGAGAGAGAGAGAGAGAGAGAGAATTTCGAAGTAGAGAGCAAATACGTAAGTAGAATAAGGATGAAGGAAAAGAAGCTCGAGAAAATAGAAGAAAGGAGGTGCCTTTACACGGATAGGCGGTTTTACGGGAAACGCTGCGAATAAATATTTTCCTGTAATAGCCCGCAGGCTCGAACGCTTCGACACAACGAAAAGTGTTCCACTCGAGTACGCGACTACCTCGGCTTTACTACTCCATTCCCTCTTCTTCCTCCTTCACATCGCCATTTCTTCTTTCTCTCTTCACGATCACCTCCTTCGCTTCCACGATTCACGTCTCAGACTTCGTAGACTTGCCTTTTATTATTTTTTTTATTCGAAAGCTTTCTCTCTCTCTCTCTCTCTCTCTCTCTCTCTCTCTTTTACCTTTCCATTTTCTTCTCTTTTTCTCTTCTCCAATTCTCTTCTCATCTTCCTCCATCCTCCTACCCCACCACAATCCCCAGTCCGTTAAACGCGGAGGTTAACGCGTTTGGCTTTCGTGAGAGAATTAATGTGAACTCTTTGATCTCCCAACGTTCATTCGTTTCTTCGCGTTTGTTCGTTGCTTCGTTGGTCTTAAGACGGAGCTTGGGTAAAAAGGAAATTTTCCACAGGGCTTCGCCTTTCTTTCTCATACTAAAGAGGATCGGGGATCTCTTTTTCAAGCTGCTTTCTCTCTCTCTCTCTTTCTTTTTTTTCTTCCACGCGGTTTATCCTTGTTTGCGCGATGAGCGAGTTAAATCGTCCAACTTATTATTCTTTCTTTTTCCTTTCTTTCATTCTTTCATTTTTCTTTTCATACTTATTCTAACCATTATTAAACTCGTGCCAGTTTCTAATTCCTCGTCTTTTTTTTTTTCCTTAAAAAAACTCGACGGCGAGAAGAAAAAGATATCAGTGGGGATATGTATGTTTATAATTTTTGTTTTAACCCATCTTTCATCTCTCTCTCTCTCTCTCTCTCTCATTATTTATTCGTTATATTATTCGATCGACTTTGTCTGTTATCCCTTTTATGAGTAACTATCTATTATAATATGAGATAACACAACAATGGAAGCGACTACCGTTGCCTTAGAGATTTTAATTAGCGATTTGAAAGATGAATGCCTCTGCTTCCTCGACTAATAAATATATTCCCTCGATTTTTCGTAAATAAGAATTTATCGAGAATATTTTAGAAAGGATGGTAGATATATTGAAAATATCTAATCTTCTTTCGCCGGGCTACCATCGGGCTTTGCTTATGATAATTAAAACGTAAATTTATTTCATCTTAGTTGAAAAGTAATAATAGTAGTAGTAGTAGTAATAGCTGATGACGATGAAGAAGAACATGTAGAAAAGGTAGAAGAAGCTGAGGGGTAATAAAAAGGACAATTAAGTTTTTCACAAAATTCGCCTTTCTTACTCTTCTTCGTTTCTTTTTTATTTTTTTTTTTCGTTTTTCTCATCTACTTAAGATCTTCTTTACGAAAATAAATTTCCAACAGTCGTAACAAAACTGACTCGTTTCCTTCATTATCCGTAAACTCGTAAACGACTTACGCGATTTTGCTTAGAATCGACCAATTTTTTCAAAGTAAACGAAAAAAATAGTCTTGATAAGAAAGGAAAAGAGGAAGAGAGATAGAGAGAGAGAGAGATAAAAATAGAGAAAAAGTGAAAAAAGGTATGATCAATATTTGTTTTCATTCGTATTTCCCCATTGAAGGCAAACGTACAATTTTATTCTTCGAATAACTTTATTCTAGTGGTCGATAAAAGCGACCAAAGTCAAGCAAATATTTTTTAAGCTCGATTATAGTACGAGCTTGTACATACACACCCACATCATAGACAGAAAGACTGAAAAAGAGATAAAATGAAGGTACAACGATGAAGTCTACGACAAGATCGATAGCATGTGAAAGTGTTAGTGTATGTATACGCAATTTCTTTTCATCTGTCACGGTAAATGGAATATTATATACATATATATATATATATATATATATATATATGTATATATTGGGTTAATGGAAAAAATATGTCGGATTTTTGGTCATAATTCAATGGAAAAATGCGACATTTTTTTCCACTAACATAATATACATTCTTAAATTAGACATTTCTTCCTATTATTCCAGCAGATGTGTTGATTAGAATATTCTGTCTAGTATTTGTTAGTCAATTATATGTAAATTACAATATATTTACTTATTTATAGACGTTTATTATATGTATTTTAAATAAATGTACATGTTTACTTAACAATTCTCTCATATAATATTATAATATACTATATACATTGTGTACTACATACAATGTATTATATCTCCTTTAATATTATTATTAAATGTCCATACAGTAAGTATTCCAGTAATGCTTTAGAGAAATATTTATTTTAATCAAAATGTATATATATCGTTTAGTATGTGCAACGAGAATATATTTAACCAACAGGAAATCGAGATTTAACAAGGTTATGGTTTGTCTGTGTTTTTCCATCAGTGAAAAATTTATAACTTCTAGCTTTATTCGTTATTTAACGTAACTATAACTTTAACAAAGAGCGTATACAATCAGAAAATTTCGATCAAAAATAAAGATAAAGGTCAGAGGTTAGTCAGAAGTTAAGATCGTCCGGTCAATCAGCATCACGATTCTCGCCTCTGGATAGAAATTTTTTTCTTTGGTTGCCCTGTGGTGCTAGTTCGTTAGATTCTATATAACATAAGAAAAGGAAGAAAATCGAAAAATAAGAGAGCGAGAAAAAAAGAGAGAGAACACGAGGTCATAAGTTTCTAGATGGAAACTCTACACGAGAGTTTGAAAATAAAGGCTAAAAAATCGTTGATCCTTCCAACGAGGAAGGTTGAAACGAAGGAAGAAAGAAGAAGAAGAAGAAGAAGAAGAAGAAGAAGGTATAGGATGAAGCAGATAAAGAGGGGTTGGGGAGAATGAAAGAAAAAGGAGGATGAGAACCAAACGAGGGCAAAGTTTCATCGATGGGACTACTAGTAGTAGTTCTCTTTCTTTTTTGTTTTTTTCATTTTCGTCTTTCCTTCTACCATATCCCAGTACAGCCTCTTTTCTTTTATTGTCGTAGAATCGAATATTGTTTTGCAGAGCCGTCTGGGTGGAATTTAAATTGCTGCCGCAGTCTATCTATCCGACTTCTACATTCCGCAGTTTCGAGCTCTCGTTACATTTCTTCTCAGATGAACGAGAAAGAGAAAGAAGGAAAATAAGAGAAAGAGGAAGAGAAAGAGAAAGAGAAAGAGAAAGAGAAAGAGAGAGAGAGAGAGAGAGAGAAAGAGAAAGATAGAGGACTATTTGCCTTCGGATGTGAACGAATAAAATGTATCTACCATCGAACTGTCCTATCGTGTTTTTAGCTCGAACGATAGAACCTAAACTTTTCGAAATCATTTGCCTATTCGTATCTCTACTAAAATAACTATGAAATTGCGGATTATATATTACATTACTTTTCTCTAGATTTCTCATTTTCACTCTTTTTCTCTTTTTTTTCTCTTATCCGCCGAGAAATATATCACAGAGTAAATTTTCAACTCGGTAGTATGAAAAAAAGATGAAAGAAAGATCCCTAGAGTTTGCATAATTTATCGACCAGGAAAATTTGCGATCACTATAGACAATGTTCTCTAGAATGAAGGACGGTTGAAGAAGAGAAAATAGGAAAGGGAATTGAAAATAGAAAGAGATGAAAGGGAAGAACTAGAAAAGGAAATGAGTTTTGCTCTTCCCTTCGCGTATGATCGGACGTAGGAAAAATCCATTTTGTAGTTTATTGCATTATTAGAAACGAGATTGTGAGAAGCAAATCAATCATGAGATGTGGGTAGTAGGGGGAGGGGGACAATCCTGATGACTTTTCCATTCGAAATAATGCGATCCGTTTTATCGAATTGAACTGCAAGAACGAGGAATGAACGAACGAACGATGTGCCTACTACGAAGATAATATACATTTTTAACTGAAGATTAATAACTCGAGGAAAACGTCGTTCATGGTGATTTATTTTTCTTTTCTTTCTCTTATTTTTACTTTTTTTTTTTTGTATTTTCCTCAGTCGATGGAAAGTTTACGCGGGAGAGAAAAATTATTCCTATAGTGTTTATAGAACATACTTTATAGAAATAATCGAATGAAATTGGAATATATCGATTAGGGAAGGGGACCAGTGATCGAAATTTGTTCTTTTATTTTTATTTTTGTTTTGTTTTTTTTATTTTTTATTAATTCTTTGATATGCACGTAAATGCATATTCCAACTTTAGATCATCGTAAAGCTTTATCGGTGGCATCACCGAGGGTGAGATGAATTCGAAGAATTTCCATAGCTGTGAGCGTTATTCGTATAAGAGAGGTTTAACAAGTAGCGAATAGTCTTTTGCGTCAGACTGCTGCGGATTATTCGGCCCTGTCTCGAGAAATTAAATAGGTCAGTATGTCACCGTACCACAATGTTCCATTTTCCTACGTCTTTGTTAGCCTTCTCTTTCACGGGCTTCGAATGAAAAAATACCTAGGACAACGAATTTTTATTTTTTACTAAAACGATCATTTAGGAAAATAAATACGAGTCACAAGTAGAAACAACGGTAGAACATTTTTCAAATTGAAAGAGTTCTATTTGGGAAACATAACATTATAACAATTGCTTGCATCAACATCTATTTTCTCTGTATTTACAATGTTAAAAGAAAGAAAGAAAGAAGAAGAAAAAACGTTTGTTAAAAAAAAAAAAAAGAAAATCCGAAATTAAATAATCAAATTCAAGAGAAAGGAAATTGTGTACGAGCTAAATCAAACTACAAAATCATATCGTTTATTCTCTTCATGGTTCTATACGTTTGCAATAGAACGTAGATTTATGAAAATTCATGTATATATACCTATGTGTATTTGTAGTCAGTACGATGTCATCATATTTCGTGTGGAAAAATAGAAAGAACGGAATGGTAAAGGAAAACGCGAAAAGCGAGTATAAGGGTATCATCGATATTGCACGAATCGAACGATATCTCGTGTACATATCGTTCTATGCGGTCGGAGAACAATTTCACGATTGTAACTCTTCGTTTTATCCAGGAGAAAGCGTCTTATTCGTAGTTACGGTTAAGGTAGGTAGATAGATAGATAGTAGTATGTTATACCTAGCATCTTGTAATGCGAGCTTGAATTCGGGTTAAAAGCTATGTACACAACTCGAGTCACAAAGTGTAGCAGAGAGAGGATTGAAGAGAAGGACGAGAAAGAGAGTAAGAGAGAGAAAAGGTCGTAAATGAAAGAGAGGGTGAGAGGGACGTTGAGGATGAGGATGAGGAGAAGAGACGACTGCATAGTACATTAGAAACGTGCCTAACTTTTCCTGGCAAACGTTTTAGGACTTACTTGGGAAATGTTTACCGATGAGAAGGCGAATTTGTGAGAGGTTAACCGACGATTTAATGCCGAAACGAGAAAAGTGAAAAAACCACGAACCGATTCCATCATCGACCTTCTTTGCTGCCTGCTGCTGCTGCTGCTGCTGCTGCTGCTACTACTACTACTACTATTACTACTACTACTACCACCATTAGTACCATCATCTAGCAACTTTGAACTTCTCGAGTAGTCTTATGGTTAGTCCACTTTGCGTTAACTTTTTACTCGCTTTTCTTTTTTTTTCTTTTCTTTTCTTTTTGTTCTACTTTTTTTTTATTGTTACTATATCCTAGTGTAATACGGCTTTCTTATGAAAGTAAACGGGCATCTACTTTGAGCTTCACGAATTGTAAGGTCGTAGTAACAATGGTCGTTGGTGTTGGGATTAGTAGAATAGTCGACTGGATCGTTGGAATGGAAATGAAAGTGGTTTTACGGTGTCCATTGAAAAAGGAAAAGAAAAATCGATGGGACGATGGGGCGTAGTTAAGTGAACGTACTTACGTTCTTCGGAAAAAGAAAACCTTGAGAATTAGAATACATTGGTGCTGTACTATCGCGTTAAAAAGTTAGCAGAAAAGGGAGGAAAAAGAACAAAAAAAAGAAGAAGAAAGGAAAAGGAAGGAAAAAGTGATGGGCAGGGAAGGGAAGAAAAAATGAACACGTAGTTAACGAAGCCGCACCTTATTCCGCGTGTCCAGAAAAGTTCTTTAATATTGTCGTCATCGCCGTAGTCGTCGAGTGAGGTAATTGGCATGAAATTAACGCGATCGTTTTCTTCTTTTCGTTGCATTTCCGTTGCATTTACATCATTACAGAGCATTTTATATTAAACAATGTCTATGAAAAGTCATATGTATAGACACATACAAATTACATATCGCTTGTTTCGAAATAAGGATCAAGTTATAACGATGAAAACGTAATAACTAATAAAAGATGTGAATATTAGAAAATGTTCAAATGGAATATTTCATTTAGTTTGTATTTTATTCATCTCTCTCTCTTTCTCTCTGACTATTTTTGTCTCTGTCTTCTTTCACTTTATCAATATCTATAATGTATTGCTCACACGAGAGAGAAAGAGAGAAAGAGAGAGAGGGAGAAAGAGAGATAATAATAAAGAAATAAAAAACATTATTTTATTTTCTGTCGCGAACAAACAATGTTTGAATTTTTCTTCTTATCAACATTCTCACGAATGACATCGCCACGATCTGTTATCCAAACGCTTTTAACGAAAACAGATGGACTGAAGCGAAAAGTAAACTAGTTACGATGCACAAAGTTACGCAATCAATCGAAATCAAAGCCGTGATATTTGTAATGCACCTGTGAAAAGTTTACTGATCTACTCACGTAATTTTTTCTTTTTATTTTTTTAAATTTGACTTTTCCTTGCTTTAATCTACGAAACACGCGAATTATTGGTGAGATAAATACTTATGTTTTTAAGTGTATCCTTAAGGGAGGATGAGTTATACGTTTTGTTAAATAGGTAGCATGTTCATTGGAATCATAGTACACTTGAGACGAAGGATACATGTCTGGTATGTTGTTTTTCAACTGCTTCATATATTTTCTTTTTTATTGTTGTTATAAAATAATATTGAAAAGTTTATTATAAAGAACGTTTATTTTTAAAGTTTATCAAATAGTACACTTAAAACATATTCTACTTACAAAATATTGATAAATCGATCTTATGATATCGATAGCTTTTAACACCATAAATAAAAAGATAATGTTTTCTCTTTAAAATGATACTTGTTTCAAGTCTCTACGACTTTCCGTTCCTGAGAAATCGGCTTTTAAAAATTACATTCATAATTTTTCATTTTTGTAGTAAAAGTTTATCGTAGCAAACGTAGTAAACGAAGTAGTAGTAAATTAATAATTCACGTAAATTCTAAGAATTTATGTAGGTCAGTGGATCCAAATAAATACATTATATTACAATAGGAATATCTTCGAAACTAATAATCTTAAAGACTTCTAACAAAGATCATTTTTAATGATATTTTTTTCTCTATCTACGTATTAAATTAACAATAATTATTTAACAATTGTTATAAACAATTTATTATAAACAATTATTTTTGAAAACAGATCATTTTATTATCTTGTATTTAGTGCGATGCAACAATTATTTATAACAAATTGTTATATAATTGTTTATAACGAAGAAAAGGAAAAGATTTTTTTTTGTTAATGTAAAAAAGATGTGAAAGTATCCAGTTAAAATGATTTTATACGCTTGATAATACTTAAGATAATTGTAATTATTTAAAAGCAATTCTTAGAAGCTCACCGGATGCTTGTAATATAGTCAACTGTGCATTGCAGTTTCTCGGTTTCATATTATTACGATTATTATCGATATTCCGACATATTACACGCCTAGGAAAGGTGGACAAAGACGAGTAATTGCAAGGAACGCGTTGGCGACAGGCTTCGTCGAAATTCTCTGTCACGCGATCTGCGCCTCGTATTCGATGGATCGCGTGCCACGTGTTGCACGTTGTCGAGGACTACGAAAGACTCCGAAGGCATCCTCGAGGATACGGCGGAGAGAGAAATAAATCGTTTACACGCAAGGAAAAGGAGCGTCTTTCTTATTTTTCTTCTCTCTCTCTCCCTCTCTCTGTCTCTTCTTATTTTCCCTTTTCTTCATTTTCTTTTCTTCTTCAAAACTGTCTATTAAAAAAATAATTCTGTATTTCTGTTTCCTCGAGATAATTAGATATTAAAATTCATTTTTTTTTCTTTTTTTTATCATTGCTTAGAAAATTTGTCATTCAATTTTTATCTAATAATAATAATAAATAAATATTAAATATCAAAAGTAAGAGGAAATTATGAAAATGCATGTTGTCTGTTTTATTTCGTAAGTTTTAGTTACTATTTTTAATTCGTCTATTCACCCATCGCATATATTTACTTCATTAAAAATTTACATTTCGTTTTTGCACTTTTTAGTTCTTACCGTATTGCACACAGTAAATATATATATATAAATTTTACGTGAATGGGCAACACAAGTGTACAAACAATTTCGATCTTTTTAAAAACACTTGTTCAAACTTTCGAGCAGTCTTTTCTATCTTTCAGTAGGTATACTACGGTTTTAATCGTCAGAATTTACGAGGTCGTACGGGTAAAACGCACGATTCGCGTTTCATTAAGAACGAGTTTGAAAAAAATGTGCAGTGGAGTTTAACGCACGAGTAATCGTTGAAATGGGTGAGGGTAAGGAAGAGTAGGAAGAAAATTAAAAAAGAAAAAAGAACGAAAAATGAAAGATGAAAAAGAAAAATACAGAATAAATTCTTCGTATGGCCATAGGGAGATAGAAATAACAAATAAGCTTTCGTTATAATTAACTTTTCAAGGATCATCTTCTTTACGATCATTTATTTCACTCACGTAGTGTTTTAAGTTTTTTCTTCTTTACTTTTTTTTTTTTTCATCTCTTGTCGGATCTAAATTACGAGAGTAATTTTCAAATTGAACGATTAAATCAACGTGGAGTGGTCACTGAAAAAGTAGCTACCGTGTCCAAAACATTCCATTTTTCCTTTATATGAAAAATCCTAACTTAACGGAGAAGTACTTGTATTTATATTATACGTTAGTATAACATGTTGAAAATTTAATTATACTTATGCAGAATCATAATCCTTACCATATACTCGTGTAGAGAAAAATTCGTTGGTATGCTCTTTTTTCTTCATTTATTTATATTTAATTTCAAGAAAAAAATTAATTAACTTTGAAGATTTTAAAAAATTAATGATAAAATTACAAAAATAATTATTTCGAAAGCATGTAGAGGTATAGTTATAAGTTACTTTTCATTCTATTTTCCGAACTACATTCATCTGTATTATCTTTATATCATTATTATTATTTTATATTTTATAATAAATTAAATTACGTTAAATGAGTATTATTAAATATAATACATCTATATCTCTTTTTCTCTTAAATTCTGCATGTATACACAATTAAATAGATATAATAGAATTATTATAATCTATCCATATTATAAAGATGGAAGTGGTTGAAATGTACCACACAATGGTGATATTTATATTTTAAATTCGTCATAATTGTCATCATGTGAAGGACAATAAAACAACGAAGGATTTATCGATTTATACGTGATGAATAAATTATCGAAAAAAATTGGTTAAAATTTATCCAATAAATGTTATCAAATAGTATATATATACTTAATCGTTCGTTATATAATATTTAGTGTTAGGTGTGTAATTCATTCATTAATCACAAATATATATATATATATATAGAGAGAGAGAGAGAGAGAGAGAGAAAAAGAGAGAGAGAGTATTGCCCTGGAACGATAAAAACTATATTAATATGCAAAGCCAGGAAATACGCCGTTGGAGGACCATAATGTATGCACATATTTATTATAATGAACGTGTTACTATATCATCGGGAAAGGTTCATCTATAATAACGAACAGAATTTATCTATCATCTTATTTTATCATTTTATTTAGTAATGTTTAAATTGAGAGTAGATAAAATGTATAAAAGAGATAAGTAGGACGAGAATGATCGAAATTTGAGAAAGTTCACGAGTCTTTCTTATGAAGAAATAGGAAATGTTATGATATTAAAGGTGTTATGGACTCAAACCACGTCGTGTCTTTGACTACCACTAGTTTTAGAGCCGAAAATACGCTTACTGCGCCAGCCTGATGCAAGTTGTCGAGTTCTATTCCGCAGAGACTCCCACGTATCGTCACACTTTCCTGATAGCCTTAGCTAGATTACGAATCGAGAAGTTTCCTCTTTACGACGTAATCCTCCCCAACCACTGACACATTCCCATGTTTTCCCAAGGATTTCGAATAGACAGCCGCAGGGCTCGCGACATCTCGACGAATCTCATAGATGTGCTGATATGAGTCATGTAGGTCGACGCTCGTCGATGATACTTTTGAATTTCGAAAAAGTTTCGAATTTCGTTTGAGATATTTCTCTATATCTTATGTCGGATTTACATAATAAGAAAATCAATCATGTCTGTCTACGTAAAAGATATATAAATATTTTCATTCGTAAGAATACATTTTTCTTTCTTATAAGAACAAGAAAAACATTTTCTTTTTTTTAAGCAGTACCATAATACATATATATAATACATTTACATAATAAAAAAAAATCTATCGAGTGTTTACGAAAATAGAAATTTTGTAAAGCGATGTAATTTCGTATGTACACAAAATACATGAACAAAATATATTATTACGATGAAGTTCTCGTAACACGAAATGCATCGTTGTAAGAATCGCCGTCGTTTCCCTTGCACCTTCAACTCTCTTGCAATGTCCTTTCCGTTAAAAGGAAAACGTCGATACGTAGTGAACGAAAACGTGATGCTATTCTTCAGCGTCCCTTTTTTTATCACATTTCGTAGGTCACCAGAGCAAAACCCAACCACCAAAACTTATTTCCTTTCTTCTTTTCTTCTATAACTAAGGATATTCATATCGTTCGAGGAAACAAACACCATACACGAATACAATTTCGTGAACTTAATAAACCGTTCTACGATCGTCGAGTATACTCCATGAAACTGGCGTTCATTGTTAGCCTTGCTCTGAATCTATTGACCGAGTATGTCGAGAAACGGGTGTGTCGAGGTAAACGTGTCGTTGCACGAAACGTGCCAAGAAGTGAGAGAAAGAGAAAGAGGGAGAGAGAGAGAGAGAGAGAGAGAAAGGACTAAGGGTTGGTTTCCTCTTGAAAGGCTTAAGAAAGGATTGAGTCCGCCATCTCTAAGGAATTATCCCTCGATCCTGGACCCACTATAGTAACAAAACGTGACACTCGAATCGAGCAAAAGCTAAACGACTTTCAAATAACTCGATCAATTCGAAATTATTTTCAATTTCCTGATTTCAAGGATATCGATCTGAATGAAAAGAAAAAATGGAAAGAAAAAATGGAAAGAAAAAAAACAAGCAATTAAACTACATTTGATAAAGTTATTTCCAAACTATTGAAATTTCCTTTTAACCTAATTTCTTTTTTATTCGTCTACTTAGCAAACATTAATCTTCGAACGTGAACTGTCCATTGTTTTTCTATCAAAGAAAAGAAAACAAAGGAAAGTAGATAAACTTTGACAAAAAGTAATGACTCAAATAAATTCGTTCTTCTTTTCAAATTTATTTCTTTTTTTCTAATCCTTCATCATGACAGTTGATAAAAAGGAATTTAGTAAAACGTGTTAATTGCGTGATAAAAAAAAAACAGGAGAAGTAGGGTGAGAAGGAGGTGGAGTACGGATGGTGAGCAAGGGGTAGAGGAGAGGTGAAGGCAAAAGACAGAGTCATTCGAAACTGGAGGACGTGCTTTGGAGTACTAGGTTCGATCCGTGTAATTAAATGCCTGTCGCACGGCGTTTTCCACCGCACGAAAGTGCGGTCGTGGTCAGTGTAATCCATCCGTTCGGTTGCACGTGGATTCGATACCTGGCAGCAGCAGCAGCAGCAACAACAGGCAGCAAAAGCAATGACACAGCCGGCCCTTTTGGTTCAGCCCAGATTAACCGACTCCGGCTGAAATGAAAAATAGTAACCACGATGTACGCCCTGTAATAACGATATGTCAACCATACGACAGATTGATTACTACCTACGATTGTTCTACCTCTCTCTCTCTCTATATATATCTCTCCTTTTATTCTTTTTCCTTTCTTTTCATTTCTCTTGACTTTTCTTTTTGTCTTTTTTGGTAAAAAGAAAAAGAAATAAAAAGGAGAGGCGGGCGGGGAGGAATTGCAAATAGAGACGGGAGCGTGAATTTTTTCGAACACTTGTTCAATTGAATTCTCTTTTTCCGAAGAACAATCGTCCTCGCATAAAAATTTCATTTGGCAGCTACATTTCTCATGTAACTCAAAGAGAGAAAGCTAGGTTCACGAGTGTGTATCCGTGTAGGTACGTACATTATACACGTGTATCTGCGTGTTTCTCTAGCGATCAATTATGTATCGGACAGAATGACTCGTGGAGATACATCAATTTTCCAAGAGAATTAGAACCGAATAGGGATGATTAAAGAATCTCGCTAGGGATCCCAGTAGGGTTGTCACACGGATAGAGGGAAGAATATTTATTGTTATTCAAGATGGTGTCCTTGTAGAATAAACTAGCAACGTTACCTATATATTAAAAAAGTGTATGTGGATGTGTTTGTGTTTGTGTGTCTGTGTAAAGATATTTCATTAATAAAATTTAATATTAGACTTGAAGTAAAAGTTGAAAGTTGAAGTTTGATTACGTAAAATAAAGTTAAGAGAAAGAGATGGCCGAGATAGGAACATTTTCGGACGATAATAACTAAGGCGAGTCTAGAAGAAGATTAGAGAAGGTCGTTCGTGAGTAACGGCTAGCCAGAAATTCACGGTAAAAGCTTTCGGTGATATGTCTACCGAGCACAATGGTACTGTCTACTGGAGTGCGAATCGTATTATTAGACGTCCCAGCCGCACGATTATTATTAGGGTGAAATGAAACGTTTCTAGGGTGTGCGTGCGATATGCCAAGGGGATGGAGAAAACGTTTTCTGAAATTTCTGACGTTTCCTCGTGTCACGTTTCTACTACTATAAAAGCGTTCTCGGTTGGCGTTTGAAGGATTTATGAAAGTGCCACATTCGTTATTATTAGATTATATCAACCAAGGATAATAATTCGATTAACGTTCGTTTCAAAGTTTTATTACGGTCTCTCTCACTCTACCTTTCTTTCTATTTCTCTTTCTCTTTTTCTCTTTTTCTTTCTCTCTTCAATAAACTATCTCGAAAAGTAAAGTTCGTTTGTAGGTTGTTTTTCTTCCCCCTCTCTTTGTTTCATTTGATCGAGCAAATGTGTCGGTATTTTTCGTTAGCTTGAGGAGTATCGATCGATCGAGCATATTTACACTCGAGAAAGTATATAGAATAAAAAAAATAATTCCAAGAAATAAGAGCTTTAATATTTTATTATCGGGACATCTTGTGGAAAGGATATAAAAAAGCGAATATATATGTGTGTGTGTGTAGTCACGTTGGAGAATAAGTATAACTCGGCCTGTTTTCTTTCAAGATCTACCTATTCATCTTTCTCTTTCTTTCATCGAGAGAGCACGCAAAAGTGTCGTGTGGATAAGACATTATGTTTTTATGGTAACAAGCGAGTTTTATGACCTTTCCATGATAATTAGAGTCCTAAAAATGTATAGGTACTCGATCGTAAATCATAGGACACGTAGAAAAATATAAGTCTGAAAAAAATAGAAATTTTTGGTCAAAACCATACAATATAAAGTAGGTTTAAAAAGGTTAAGAAAAATATTTTCAGAGTAATAAATGACATTTACGCATATATGAGTTTTACAGACTCATCCGTTGCTGGTCGAGGACGTCAGCACGTCACCCAGATGTCGGACTATAAACTTTTCCACTTGTACTTATGCTTAGAGTCGTCGGTTGGTGGCAACTGTGACAATTATTCTTGCAAATAGCGCGAAAATCGATGCTACTTAAAACGCGTTTCTTGAAAAATGTACATTCAACAATAGTGTGGAATGTCTTTACAACTTAAGTTCGATTACTGGGTACGATCATTTTCGATTTTCCCAAGGCAATCAAAAACGATTTCTCATTAACATTTTCTACGATTTAATTTTCTTTAAACTTTTTTCTAACGTCTTCTTATAATCGTAAGATTCAAGTTTAGATAAAATATAAATGTTCTCATTCAGTATATGGTTTGTAATCCTAAATGTTTTCAAATAACGTATTATTAACGGTCGATGTTGTCTAGTAAATAGATTAGGCAAATTTTAATTTCATCCGTCGAAAAAGACGTCTCATCGTGACGACAAGAAGAAAAGCAGGAAAATCGTTGTTGAATAAAGCAATGTTTCATTCTCGCGATGGGAATATAATAAAAATAAGTCGCTTTTTTTCAAGTACATTTTTGGCATTTGATCGAAACTCTATATTTTACCATAACTTTCGATTCATGCAGAAAAATACAACAAAGACATAAAATATTTGTAGGATAATTGATTTTATATTTAAAAAAAGAAAGAGGGAAAGAAAGAGAGAGAAAGAGAGAGAGATTGTTTCATACGGTCGTACGATTGTAAAACGATTGTGAACTTCCTTACTATGCATATTCTTCGTGCATGTAATACTTCCACGTTGTAAGGGCGAAAGGAGGTAATAAAGGAAAGACACTTCTTAATTATTAACAATTAACGCGTATATTTTGTTACTGTATTACAACGGAGAACAGCATAATGCTTGGTTTCGGATATGTGTTTAGCTGTTGCTCCTACGGTCTTTCTTATTATACTGTTCTTCGTTCTCGATGCGTCTATCTGTCTTGCCTTGCTTTATTTCTTCGAAATTCTATTACCTGAGTATTTTAATTTAGTCTTTAAGATAGCATAAGACCAACTGTCTTATGCACACAACATGTAGACTTACGATACCGACTCTGACCACCCTTGCATTGGTGGACCTGAAACGAATAATCTGATTAAGATAGTATTACTGTAGTATCTATAAGCAAATACATGACATAGCCTTCTAACAAAGGTGGTGAATATTCTGGAATGTCTTACTAATTCCTTTCTATGAATTCCTGATGCAACAGAGATAGAGAAATAGTTAGAGAGTCTGTAAATTAAATTAATTATAAAATTAATCATTTTCGCTATTTTAAATAAAAACCAAGCCATATATATATAATTTAAAACTTTATTTTATTTTATAATATTAACTTTTAAAACAGAATGAGTATAATATAATTATATCTATTCACCATACTACATAAATTGCTATGTGGGTTGCACCACTTGGCAAGCATGAGAATAGTTTTTATTACATTTGAATCTAGTTCGTGTCATAGTACAGGATATTGAAAAGTATTCACTCGACAATTGCCGAGGTCAGTCGAATACCCTCAACCGCCGTTTGTATCTGTTATAAGAATTAAATATTTTCCTAAATGATTTTAATTGCACTGCTACTACTATACGTTGCATTCCACGAACAACGTTAATAAAAATTTGCATTGTATTGTATTGGTCTGATAAGATCGTTTGTATTGGTAAGGAAAGAATTTGATTTTTTCGAAATATAAAGAAAACTTGAAGGCATCACTCACTTATTGTTAGTTCTAGCCAAAGTAAACGCGAAGTTAGCACCGCAGTATTTGAAAACGAAAGCGAGAAGAGTCTCACGTTGAGATTTGCGGGGTATAAGGGAGGCAGAGAATTTCCAACGTTCTTGGAATATCTTATGCGAAGGGGAAATCCTTATTTCTCTTAGTTTATCATCGAGACTCGACACGTAGAGAGAGAGAGAGAGATAGAAGAAGTGGGAAAGAGAAAGCACAAAAGTTTCTCGTTTAAGAGATCTCGTTATAACCATCACCTTGCAAATTTTCCCTAGAAGATGAAGAGAAACCGCCGGAAGTTTTGACGAAAATTCGATCGGGAGAGTTGGAGGTAAAGCAAGAGGAAAGATAGATGGCTCAGGGTTGGTCGAGGTACACAAATTCTATTGAGTTGCCTGAGATAAGCGTTGAAAGGTCGATCTTGCTGATTTTGGACTAGCAGTTTCGTCTGATGCAAATTTGTGAAGCTACTTTGGTTCAATAGATCATACGAAAGAGAAAATAAAGAGAGAGAGAGAGAGAGAGAGAGAAAGGGATACGTTTAATAAACGAGATAATCTAATATCAAATTTGATTTAATAATAAAAATTAATTAGTACTCTTTCTCTCTCTCTCTCACTCTCTCTCTATTCTTTTAATTACTTTAAAAGGAAAATATTTTTCGTTGATCGTAATTATTAAGCCGAGAAAAAGTAATACTTTAAAATGAAAAGATAAAGAAATAAAATAAGTTATTTTACGATACGTATATAATTACTTTTTGTATTAATACAATATAATGGTAAAAATAAAGATCGTGAGAATAAGAATATGGTAAGACTATAAATTTTCTGTCTCTTGGCGTTTTTAAAGAGAACGAAGCTGGCACAATAAAAGGAGCGAGAAGCGTGCAATAAAGGAAAAGGACTAGATTGGGTGAAGATTCATTCGTGAAAGCGTAGGGAGACGAACTGAAAGGAAGGCAGTTACGGCAATACGGTGGCCCCAACTCGCGCGTTGTTACTTTTGCCGAGGGGTTTATACCCTGAGATCTCGGTAGAGGACAATATTTGTTCGTGTTGCGTGTTGACTATAGATATCGCTCTCGAGAAAGGACACGGTAATGGGGTCTCTACGTTTCGATGTGCCTGTGCGAGAACCCCACCAATCCGAGATTCCGCCTTTACCCTTTATCCATCCACGAGCCCTTCAGGCTTTGCTCGTGACAGCGAGTCTCTCCTACTCTCTGTTAGTGTTTCTGTGTGTGTGTGTGTGTGTGTGTGTGTGTATCTAGTCTTTTTCATGTGAACAAATGCAATGGTTTATTTCGAGATTTATCGAAAAAGTTAGATACGTATATATATAAATTAAACTTGAAATTAAAAATAAGCTTTTATTCCAAAGAGGATAAGTTATGTGATAAGTTATTTTTATAATTTCGCCACAAACCGTTATAATAGGTCTATGTGAAAAGACAAAGAAGAAATATAAATACATATAATATAATAATTAATTAGAAAAAATTCTTTAACGAAACTTAGAGATAGATATAACAAGGAAAAAGCTCATAGACATTCTCGGGACATTTGAATAAACTTTCTTCGCTAACATTAGTTTACATACAAGTTAGGTGGTTCTGAATAAGACGCATGGTCGTCCACAATTAATACACATAAACAAGGTAGACGACATCGTTGGTAGTAGTTAGAATCAACAAAAGGAGCATCGTCGTGAGTAGAAACGTTGGCCGTCGTTGACTAAGGGGGTCCTCGTAGTTTCCATTTGGTGAGAAGTCAGCTTTTCACACAGAGAGGGATAGAGAAGAGGAAGATGGAAAAGGAGGAGAGACCAAAGGAAGGGAGAAGCATGTTCCTTTCTCGTGTACGATAGTTGTGCACTTCAGTCAACTATCTGCGGTCGAGAATCTCCTTCGCCGAGTGACGCACTGTCGAGATTTCGTGGTTACTGCGGAATATGCAGTACACGGAATACCAGCTACCGTTCTCTTCCATCTAAGCCGTGATGTCCCGGAAGCGAACGTCGAGTTTCACAAAGTGCCTCCCCTGTCCCTCTGACATGCGAATACGAAATAGAAACTCGATTCTGTTCGCACGTCAAATTCTATGCGACTAATTTAAATAATCATTACTAAATGATTACAAATCTGCCGGTAGGGTAAGAAATTTATTTTATCGACAATCCGTATAATATTCTATTAAACATTTGTTTTCGAATAATTCGTACAACCTGCTTATATTATATTAAGCTGATCAACTTTATTTAACAGAAATACATTCAAATACGATTTTATCTTAGTTATAATATTTATTTTCAACAATATTGTAAGAGAAAACAATATGTAGCTTTCGTAATTTTTATGTTAATACATTTTTATGCTAATACATTTTTGTTTTTTGTCGATGACGTACAAATCCTGAACACGGCTCCAAATCCTGAAAACGCATGATGCATATGAAGATTTAATTTAATCTTTTTTTTAAAAATTGGTATTTGCGGGTTCTTGGGGTCGATATTTACGAATTTAAAATTATTATTTTTTTACGACATAATAACTAACTCAAAATGGAAGATAGTTTTAATTTAAAAAAATTAAAATATATTTATACAATTTTTACTGTTAAAAATTTAACTTTTTTTAAAAAAAAAACATTATCTATTAGGTTGGTGAAAAAAAATGTCGGATTTTCCCCATTGAATTGTGGCAAAAAATCTGACATTTTTTCCACCAATCCAATATTTATTACCTTATATTATATTGGTAATATAAGTGAAAAATACTTTGCAATGTACTCTCCATTAGTAATTACATTTGTTATTTATGCAAATTTTTAAAAAAACATAATTCAATTGTACTTACTGTCAGGCAAAGATTCCATATTTACCTGTGTGTTGAAATCTGATAAATATTAACTGCCCTACGTGAGTTTAAAGAGAACGTAATTTTAACAAATGCGATGCGTTTAATGCTCACGTTCAACTGATAATTTACAAGTATCTATAAACATTGATCCATAAAAAATGGTTGATAAATATCCTAAAGATCTGCTTAACATATTTCACGGATTATAAGTCTCCAAAAAAAAAGAACTTTTCGTTCCGGAGGTTGCGAGTGTTATTCGCATTTAGAACTAATGTGCGACTAATGTTTTATTGACTTTTTCGAAATCGATTTATCCCATTTATCTTTTTAATCAAATTACAATGGCGATGATCAAATAAAAAGAGAAACGTGAGGATAATGAAGAAGCGTTGGCATTTTTCCTCGAAAAATTCAGACTCCTACATTGCGTCGAATAATGTAGCTTAACAAAAAATGTGAGAAGACGAAGAGTGAATGTCACGCTCCACCAACTGCCAACCCTTTTTTTTTCTCTCTTCTCCCTGCCAACGTTACCACCATCGTGTCCTGTTTCCACTATCACCCTTTACACCTACCCTCCTATCTTTTCTTCTATCTCTCGTTTTCTCTCTCCCTCTCTCTCTCTCTCTCTTTCTTTATTTCTTTCTTTCTTTCTTTTATATTCTTTCTCTCTCTCTGCAAATACATTCCTGTCAGGCATACCACACGTGTGTGTTATGTGTTCGAATAAATTTGAATTGGAATGAACGGCTAGAAAAGAAAAAAAATGATGGGATTTAGGATGTGGTAGTGAACTGAGAAAAAAAAGGTGAGATTCGTGGGTGGAAAGAAGAGGGTTGAAAATGGGTTGTAACAAGGAGTTGAAAAGAAACTTTATTTCATTGATTCCGTTTCGTTCATACAATAGTTTCTACTTTATCTTTTCCTATACCTTTTCTTTATTTTAATTATGTATCGATCATTCGAAAAGATGATATTTAATTCTTCTCATTGATCATTGAATTATCATTAATATTTATTATTTATAAACAACTATCTCTCCATTGCTCTAATGATCTCTTGAATAGATATAAATAAAAATATTATTTTGTAGATTGGAAAATCGAAGAGATGGGAAAGAAATACTTGAAATTAATTGTAGTTGTACTCGTAGAAGTATTTTTTTTTTACTTCATCTCTCTCACTAACGCTATCATATTTTAATTGGCACAGCGGAACTGGGATTAGTCAGTACTCTTAAAATCCCGAAAGATCGATAAAAAAATGCTCGAAAGCATTGCCTTTTACCACACCGTGAAAGAATGCGTCCAGTGTGCATCAATATTTTTCTGTGCCACAACGAAGAGAGGATCAGAGAGAGATAGAGGAGGAGAGATTGAGAGAGGGAGAGAGAGGGAAAAAAAGAAAGAGAGGAAAATAGAGAGACACCGAGATATCGTCAAGTTACAAGCAAGCCCTTCTTCTACATCAAATCCTCCTCGCCCGACGGATTTACACACCACCTGCTTCTGTTCCCTCTTTCCTCAACTCGAGACTTTGTAGCTTGGTAGTCTGTATTGAAAGCTCGATTGTACGACAAAGCTCTTCTCTTTGTCTCTCTCTCTCTCTCTCTCTATATATATATATATATATATTTCTTTTTTTCCTTTTGTGCACTGATTAAACTTAAGACTCGCTTTTCTATACAAGTAAACACGATTTCAGAATAATAAAATATATATTTTTACCGATGCTATAAGAAAATATTGACATTTTGCTGACAACGGAAATATTATATATACCGGTATCGATAATCTGACAATTTTTTGAATCGTGCCTTGTCTTATCATTTTTCTATTCTATGCGTATATTTATATGTGTATATAAATATATATACAAGTAAGCGTTAAATTGGTATAATTATGAAAAAGAATTTTTTTCTACATTTAAAAACCAAGTGTTTTAAGAAATACAATTGTTTTATGAATTCATGAGAGGCGAGTAGTTAAAATGTGAGATTAAAATTTGATTTGTATTTTAAGGTGTGCTTTCCTTTCTACAACAATGCTCGTAACTATCCGTTCTTATCTCTTACTGTACATTGAAAACCAATGTTTCTGTTAGCCGTGGTTTTTTATCGGATCTAATCTTCGGATTAAATTTTAATCGCATAACTAATCAACTCGCCTCTTATAAATTCATATATTACCTACTTGTGGTATACAATTTTGTCTTATTTCGTATTTATCAATATGAACCTTTCAGAATTTATCTAGTTATTTCGTGAATTAACGGTTTTCATAAAGTAACGTTAACATATATATACAGAAGAAAAAAAAAGAGACAGATGTCTATATATCGTGCTTTCAAAGAGACAATAAAAAAAAGTAAAAGAGAAGGTATTATCGATACAAAAAAGGATGGATCGGAGAAAGACAGAAAGAGATAGATAGAGAGAGTTCTGGGTTGGTCTTCTGTCGCGGAAGTTTGGCTTGTCGCCAATAGAACGATCTCCTCTCGCGCGAATAACGATTGGGAAATGACGTAGTCGTCTTTTTAAGGTGAAATCGGCAAACGATAATTAATCGTTGTCAAACACGCTCCGATCGTTCGCTCAAACTGATAACAAATGACACGATACAACCTTGCCTATTATTATAGCGATAGTATAAAAGAAGAAATATCGTTTAAGGTAAGTGCCCTGCGGCCTTTTGCACAATGAAGATATATATGTTTAATTAGCGGCCGACTTCCCTCCTCATCTTTCACCATCTTCTCCTACTCCTTCTACTTCCTCCTACTACTTCATCCTCTTTCTTTTCTCTTCCTCTCTCTTATTAAGCGAGTCAGACGTTTGTTCTTTTTCTTATCTTATTCCCTACACTGTTTCTTGTATTTCTGTATAATGCAATAGAGAAGCTGGAAAGGAAAATTTCGTTGCAACGATGAAGCCAGTAAATATATATATATATACGTGTATGTTTGTACGTAGCTTTAAGTCTGCTGTACAGTACGATTGTCTTGCAAGACTATATTTTTTGAAATAATAACTTTTCTAGAACGGTCCGCGGCTTTTCCACGGTGAACGATATAACAAGAAAAAGAAGAAAAGACATATAGAAAGAGAGTTTAAATACATTCGGTGGAAAACGGACAAAACGTTACACTGAAACGACATCCGTGGAAGAGAAAATACGTAGAAATATACTGAATGCTACAGATGCGAATATCTTCTTTTGAAACGTCACGACAGCTTTTTTCTTTTTCATTATTTTTTTTCGCTTATTTTTTTCTTTTTTCCCTTCCATTCCATTTCATTTGTGACTTTTTTCCTTTTTTTCTTCTTTGACGTTACTTATGATATTTATTTTTCATAAAACTTGGACATTATATGTTTTGTTGATTGAAAAATAGACATTTTTTGTTGAGAATATGTTATGTCATAGAATGAAATAATAAAATCGTTCGTTTTAGGATTTAAAAAAAAGCATAATAGAAAGAAGAATGAAATATATAAATCGTTCATAAAAGAGTGTTGCTCTGATGGAGAAGAGGAGTGTCTAGAATCGTTGTGAGGAATACTAGATGTATAGAGATATGACAAACTTAGCTATATAATCATTCAACATTCTGGCATAAAGTTGAAATCGTTCGTCGATCGGCGAAAGAATTTTGCAGTGGCGTGGAAACGCGAGTTTCTTCTCTTGAGCGTAGTGACACGGTTGCTGTCACCGAAGAGAACTTTATATACATACATACGAGTTTATATATATATAGAGAGAGAGAGAGAGAGATGTACATATATCGGTTTATTAAAATTTTACGCTTGGACGAACGGATTTTATTTCACTTGCATCGATTGATACGTGTCCAAAAATATCTGAAACTATTTATAATTGTACTTTTTCGATTTCACTATAATTTTTACTTCCTTCTATGTATATATTACAAAAAAAAATTTCGAGCCTATTATTTTTCTAAAATTTTTGAAACTATGTATTCCGAAAGATAAGAGTTAATTTGATCGAAAAAAAAACATTGTTTTCATGTTCAGCTCAAAGTAAGCTCATTAGCGTATAAAAGTGTTACAAAAAATTTCATAATTGTAATAAAAAATAATTTAAAAAATACGTGCATAATAGCGATCGCAATATTAAATTTCTAACTCTTTAGTTACATTTCTACGCCATTTTCTGTCAAGGAAAAGAGAAAAAGTGGAGGAGAGAAACCACCAGTCTGTTTGTACAATCTCAACCCATTTCTTCTATTTCCTCCCTTCGATTCCTCTTCGAGTGCCGTTCCAGAGACATACGTTTCCGGAGTGATTTTAGTCGGACGATGGCTTCTCGAAATTAGGAAATGCCGGGCACGCCTCACTGGAAAACAATTATTTGCTGCGAACGACTCATGAAGTACGTGCGGAGCTTCAACAAAGTCTGACTTTAGTACCTAAGTGAACTGAAAAACTCTGACGGCTAGCTTTTCGGACGTTCGACATTACTTTCATTCGTCTTGAAGGAAACCGAAAACCATTATTAAAGTAGTCCTAGATCAAAGAAATGAAAAAAAAGTATAGTCACATTCTTCATTACAACGACAATAGAATATATTAATTTCTAAATATTGAAGATATATATAATCAAATTCTAGATAATGTCGAATGAAATGAATGTGTATCCTTCCATTATTATATATATATTATTTCAAATGAGGGATAAAAATATATAATTTATAGAGTCATAGAGTATATCATTTTAGCTTTCATTCTTCTCATTTTATATCAAGATAACAAGCAAAGTTTGCAAACAAGGAAGTAAGAAAAAGTTCTGCTAACAACGACACGGTGATCTTTATCTACATGAATAATAATGTTTGTTAAAAAATATATCAACCGAGTACTTATGCGTATTAATATTTACATATATATAAATGTATTGAACGCGTTACACTAGGCCGGTTATCGATTCACCTTAGAACATTTTAAAAATATCAATCTTTATCGCTTGCTATTATCAGCATATACTTACACTTATTTTCTCTCTCTCTCTCTTTCTCTCTCTCTCTCTCTCTCTCTCTCTCCCTCTTTCCCTCTCACTTTCTCGTCTTGTTAGGTTATTACACATTCGAAAGCACGAGCAAGAAACGTGCGTCGATGAAAGAAAAGCAAGTAGCAAGCAAGGTAACTCTCGAAAAAGACAATAACTACACGAATCACTAATGGCTAAGTAGTATAAGACTATTATATCGTCAGACGCACGCAAAGCGTCTTTCGCGAGACATCGTTAAAAGTTGCTGGTTCTACATGCGTGCTAACTCACTTTTATATATGTTATGTATGTACGTATGTATGTATTTCCGTAGCGCTGTATGAACGTCAATTTACCTACGATCTACGACGCATGTAATACGAGCCTTCGTACGATAAATTCGTACGACGGACGCTTGAACAAATTGAAAACGAAAACTTATACGAGGCAAATCCATTAGCCCTCGCTTATACTTGCAAAATACGTATTTCTTCTGCTTCTTTTTTCTTCGATAAAATTGAATATCATTTTACAAACGTCAGGTATCTTGCGAAAATGTAGTTTTAATAAATTGCGAAAATACTTACATATGTAGTATGTATAAATACATGAAAAATGAAGAATAATAAAAGGTTATAAGATTGTTTCAATATTTATTTACATCGTTGTTTATTATTTCACGCGAATGTATCTTATAATTTATGCAATATTTAAATATATTAAGGTATCAAGAGAACAAAGTTTATACGTATATATACCATATGTATATATGCTTTTAACATATACATATAATTGTACGAGTAAACGAACGTTCGCTCGTTAACAAAATAGTAACCTTTCTCTCTCTCTCTCTCTCTCTCTTTAATATATCTCTCTCTTTCTAATATAAAATAATTACCAGCATGATACATTGCATGTGTCCAAGTTATCTGTTCCTTCATAGTTAAATTCACAAATACGCGTTTCGAAGACAACGTGGTAGTAATTAGAGAACGAGAAAATCATTAGTGTTTCGATCATTTAACGAGTTTATACAAATAAAACTTTTTAATTGATATTTCCATCATACACATTGTTAAACCAACTCACCTACAGTTTTTCTACATTTTCAATTCGTCTTATTTTTCTTTTTTAGATTTTTTGTTTTTTTAAATACAGATTCTTTTTTTTGTTTTTTTCTTTTACAAGATGGACATCTTCAATTTTATCGAATGTTATATAATGTTGTACGTACCGGGATGCGTGTTCGAGGGTTATTATCGCTCATAGGGGCGGCGCACTTACTTTCCGCTTTTTTTCATAGTATATAATTAAGGCGGAAAAATAAAAGTAAACACGATGGCGGAGGTAGCTCGCTCGATACGACGACGACGATACTCTGTCCTTGCTTTCACTGGTCAAAGTAAAAAATTAATAATCCAGTCAAATAATCGCTTTTATGAAAGCTCGTTCTAATAAAGAATTATTATAAAACGTAATCCAACTTTGATGTTATTTTCAAAGACAAATGAAGAAAAAGCAAAAAGTAGATAGAGAAAGAGTATTATCAATGTATGATACTGTTGATTCGTTCTAATTATTTCTAGAAATAATTAAATATTTTTTACGTAGAATAAAAGAAATGATGAAATAAATACAAATAGAGAGAAATAGAGAAAGAAAGAGAAACAAGGAATAAATAGACAAATATATATTTTTTACATTTGATAGCTTACAATTTAATTTGTTTACAATTGATTGTTCGAGAATATAATAAAACCGATTAATCCGAAGTTCATTTATCATCACTTAGTTAAAAAATCATATAATCCGTAACCATGATACATAGGATGTATAAGAATAAATCCACAGCAGTACGGTAGTCGAATTAATACATTGCACATAGAACGAAAAATAATAATGCTCTTTTGTTTACGCGTGCCGTTGACACATTGTGCAGATTTAACATCGGAGGAAGCTATTTACGAAACATTTTTCGTAGAAAAACTTTAACCCTCCGTGGTGGAGCTTATTTTTAATTACCTTCATGATAGAGCAAAAGTAAAAAAGAGAGTAAAAAGAGTGAAAAAGTGAGAGAAAAAGAGAGAGAGAGAAGAAAGAGAAGCTCACTGCCGCCCGGCTGTAATCTCCCGAAAGGCTACGAATTACGTTTTTTAATTTCCCACCGCTTGGACGATTATGTCAAGAAATAATACCATCTCTCTTTTGCAATTTTTTCTCTCTTTCTCTCTTTTTTTCTTTTCTTTTTCTCCTCTTTCTTTTCTTGTCTGACTCACCCGCTCGCAAACTACTAGAAATTCTCTTTTCTGATTATACCTTGGTAAAATCTCATCTTATATTAGTCGAGCTTGCATTGAGATTTCATTGGATTTTTCTGACAAAGAATATTTTTCATTTTTTGTTTGTTCTTAAAATCGTATTTCTACTTCAATATTTTAATATTAATCAAGGATTACGATTCTTCAAAAGCAATAGGTAGATATATACGTACTTATCCTTTGTCATAGATTATTTTAATTTTATATTTATCGATCTTATTTTCAAAGGCTTATCAATTTGTTGTTTCATTACATAATTAAAAAGTTTGTAACGTACAAAATTGATACGATAGAAATAATCAACGAGTCACATTTTATTCATTAAATTCTATTCATCGATGTTTATTCACAACGTTGCTCGTTGCAGAAGGTTAAGCAGTGGTAATTTTAAACGTCAACTCGAACGAGAGTTTGAAATTAAATTTGTACTTTATTCCCATAGTCTCGGCGCTATCGTGTTCTTCGCCCCTTTTTCAATCCCTCCCTCCCTTTCTCTTTTTCTCTCTCTTTCTTTTCTCTTTCTTTTCTCTTTCTCTTTCTCTCTCGCCCTCCTCTCCTACTCCCTTTTTCCACTTTCTCTCTTAGCTTAACCCTTTTGCGTCTCCGGAGATTGTAAACAGTATAATAATGACCGTTCTTATTACTTATCTACGATGGTTGGAACGAAGAGCTTCGGGGCCGAACTTTCCAGATTTGCGCCTCTCCGAGATTCTAATTAGTAATGCTAACGAAAGTTCGTGCCGAATAATGAACGGGGGTAGCGAGTATCGAATTAAGTGCCGTCTGGATTACGTCAACGCGTTACGAGTGTCAACGTGGTTGTTCGAATTTTGTCAGACCGTCCTTGTGAATTTGCGAATGACAACGAACTCGAGATAGAAGAGAGTAGGATAGATAAATTTAGAAGGAAGAGGAATAAGAGGAAGAGAACATACGCGAACACACGTTTGAGTTAGTTATGTTAACGAAAAATTACCATGAATACATATATACATATATATACATACGTATACATATAAATTAATTGTGCGTGCCTGACAGTATAATATTCTTGTTGCTTGAAAATACGAAATCTCGTTAAGAACTTACAATTGTTATACGGGACTTTGAAATTTCAACTGAATATCGCTTTAACTTCTATTTTCATTCAGGACGATTCGTGAAGATTCATGCTCTCATCAAACTATCAAGGAAACCTACTTTTGCTAATGTACTTATCGCATTTTCTAATATAAGTTATACGTTATATACAATAATAATATAAAACGTGTAATAATTTATTCTAAGAGATTTCATACCTAAACAAATTTATCGTTTATGATTAAATTTTATTTAAGAATTCAATATATTAAATAAATATAACGAAAGATAATGAAGATATTTAAGCATTGGTTACGATAAAGGGAATTATTTATTTCTCCTTTTCTTCCGAGTTATTGTCATCTCAAAATTTTATTATTTTTATGTTACTCGATGGCTTTTGTTACGTCATCATTTTAAATTACATCACTCTCTCAGGAGGATGTGTTAATCTATAATATTACGCCCACAGGTAGGATTACACCGTCTCTGTCTTTTTCTACCTTTCCATCATTTTATTGCTTGCTGTTCATTCTACCACGATTAAGGTTTTATCCAACACTTTAAAACGTATACGAATAAAGACAAAGACATCAATAATTATTACTGAAGTTAAACTTCTTAGGCAATGGTAATAATAAAATTTTATAAAATAATATGATGAGAGAGGTATAGATTGAGATAGAACCCACAATCGATCATGACAGTTGAGCAAAATTATGAAAGGTTTAGTGTTATTTGTAATATGTGTGTGCATATATATGAGATACGTCGATCGATAGTTATTGCAAGACGCGTTTGTTTACGGAAGAATGAGTGATTATTATTATTATTACAATCTTATAATATTGCGTTAGAAAAATCGTTTCTTTGGAAAATCATAGTGAATCAAAAATGAATTAAGATTAAGAGAGCTATCAAGAGAAGAGAATTAAACAAACAGTGGCTACTTATCCATTGGAAGTACGTATCCATTGACGTGGCTTTTAGTCGATCAACAAACCATACTTTCACGGTTTGCTCGCTAGTTCTTGTATAAGATTACTGATACTAAGATTACTTCATTATACCGCTTATCGAGTTAACGATATTATTGTTTGTTCAATCGGCGATATTATTCCGAAAGAAGACTTGATAGAATCTTCTTCATCTTTTCTTTTCAATTTCAAGATGTTTTCATAAAGCGCGAACTTAACTCTGAAAGGAAAAACTATTTTAAGATTTCAGATAATTACTTTGGAATTGAATATAAACTTCAATCGAAATGTTTTTAAATATATTCATATATATTATATATACACAAATGAATGTAATATAATACTTAATTTATATTTCAATTGTAGAAAATATTCTTTACATGTAGTATCAAACTTTCTGTCATAGAAAAATAAACCAGTAACATTCTTTTTTGTCAAAAATTCCCTTGGTATTTTACGATAAAATATTCGAGCATTTATTTTTGCAAGAAATAGAGCGTACAGAGAATGAGCTTTTCATTGTATCGTTTTGTAGAGCTCTAACGATTTTTATCTGCTATTATCAAGTTTTAGCGTCATTTCCACGCGATAACAGAACATCATGAAGTCTTTCAAAACCTCGAGATAGAAACTCTTTCTACCTTTATATATATATAAATATTCTTCTCTGTATGTGGGCTACAATTAAAGTCGTTTCATGCATATTTCGTCGTACCGATTACAAGTTTAATATTATATTTGGTCAAGCGATTCGTTCGGTCGAATAAACCGCTAGTTCATTTCGTTGCTAAATTATGTTGATGTTTCTCCAAGATATATGAATACTTGGGAATATATCAAAGGAAGCATCTTATAATATGATATAAAGCCAACCGTGGAGTAGTTTATGGCAACGTTGGGCTATTACCATTCGTTGGTAAAAGCAATTTATATCAACCGATAGTTACACACGTATCTATACATTGAATGCTAGTGTACGTGTGAATTCATCTAGCATAGAAAATCGAGGCACCGATATTACCAACGAAATAGTAGTAGTAGTAGTATTAGTAGTAGTAGTGGTAGTGGTATTATAGTATAGAAATAGTAACAATAATACTAAACCGTATAGAGAGTTGCAGCGTCTCTCCTTTCCCTCAGGATTACGTCGATTCATCGGACATCGCCGTCAGTTTCTGCCAGTGTGTCAGACCGGATGTGCTTGATGCCTCAACGGCTTCCTACGTTTCGAGACTCGAATCTACAAATGTATGATTAATTGAAGATTAGTCGAATTAACGGGCCAATGTTCTGCACTTTCCTACGGTGTAGAGAAGGCCGATCAGAGAAGGCGATGTCACACGCAGAAAGGACATCATTCGTCCTTAGGACGTCTCTTGTTAACCGTCGCTTATTGTTCGATTCCAACTGTAATGCCTTATGTTGGATATCTACTTATTTGACGTACATACTAATTGCTTAATTTTCATGCTTTGTCATAAATAACCGACAAATTATAATTGCTTTTCATTGAAATTTCATATTTATTACAATCGTGTTTCAGTTGGATTATATTAATATAGCATTTAATAACGAGTTTTAAAAATCATTCATACTTGTTAAATTCTTGTCTTTATATTTTCCCTTTTACGGATACGAGACACTTCTCTATTAATATTTTTCTCACATTTATTCAATACCACCAAAGAGCTCACGTTTTTTTGGAGTCGACGGCACACGGTTTTTGTTTCTTGTTTCACCGGATAAATTCACCCATCCTCATATTATTAACCAGCCCACGTTGTTTGATTTTAGTGATCGTCCGGTAACTAGTAATCTAACATATAGAATAGAATAAAACCGTATTTATTTTTAATGAACAAAAAGTTTTATTTAATAATTCAACGTGACTAGCCCGTTGACTATTTGTAATGTAAGAGTTTGATCTATTATATAGATGTAAGAAGAACAAAAAAAGGAAAAGATTGATTTTAGATGTTAAATATATATTTGCAATTACATTGGCGAAGTGTGTCATAAATTAAGAGATAATACATAAAAGGCAAGAATTGCAAGTACCGTTTTGAATGGTCGATAAAATATTATAGTAAAATTTTATCGAATTGAAAGCATAATAATCTCAACTGTTCGCAGGCGTGCGAATGATTAACGAAGTGCTAAAATAATAATGGGGCTCTCGATGTCCTATCAATTCGACAGGAACGTCAATGAGATGTATTGTCTTCGAAAAACGGCAAGCTATATTTTATTGACTTAATCACATTTTTGCAGGAAAATTTGATTGTATTTTATAACTCTATCAGCTTTGTTTGTATATGAAACTATTTGAATATTTAAAACGTTGACTTGGTGATGTGTCGTCAATCGACTATTAACCGACTATTTCTAACGACGTCAAAGTTATTTTTATTATTATTTTATATTTAACGAATGACTCTATATAAATAGACAAAAATAACTCACATACACAAAAATAATGTAGAATTAGCTGTTATAATTATGTTTAAGAATTTATGCAAGAGAATAAAGTAAGAAAATATTTTGTACGATCAAATAAGTATCGATGTATTATGAATCATCTTCTCGTATTGTACTACTGCAGTCGACATAACGAATGATATCAGACGATTCCCTATTTCGTTTTTCTCTCTCTCCCTCTCTCTCTTTCTCTACTTTTCTATCCAACACTTTTGAGAGAATTTATGCTCGAGCCGTGTCGACGAAGCGCAGCGATAATGAGGAAATATCGTTTTGCGATATCGATCCGTTCTATATGAAAGGACATGCGACGAAAAAGGCTCGTTACTTGTTACATATACTATATACATGAAACATATGAATCGATTCTATGCAACGAAGCAATAGCGCAACACGACATGTAAAGCAACATTATTTTTTATTCAATCAATTAATGTAATACCAAAAAAGTCCTGTTATTGTATTATTAGCCTAACGTTTCAATAAAAACCTAAATAAATTGTTCATGAAATCGTTCGTTGGTTAATTTTTTTTTTTTATAACATTCATGCGCTTTAAACTCGTAAAAAACAAATTCGTTTTACAAAAGATTTTTTTTATTAACTTTGTTACCAGATAGATACGGTACATTCTAAAACGATTTTACTTTTAATCCCTTAATACTTCAATTTTCGCAAAACCATTTTTCTAGTTACATTCGAGTATTTCACCAGGATTTAGATGAAAAGTTAGTCTCTTTTATCATCAATACAATGTTATTCGGTTTACATTGCCAAACAAATCTTACAAACGTTATAAACGTGGATTGGTTTAAAAAATTATTTGAATATTGATAACGTCCTTGCGCTAACAAAAAATACCTTTCTCTATCGTTAATTTGTATAGGTCACGTTTATTACAATCGTAATATTTCATCGAAAATGTTTATTGCGACCAAAACTCGTACACAAATATCGAGTAATAAATATTGAACAATAGTAGGTACAGAAAGAAAAACACGTATTTCGCGTAGTTACTATTACAACAACCGGAGGTAAAGCTATTGAACGAACGAATTTTACTTTACGGTAAAAGGGACAAAAGCGTGGTGGACGCTCGTATCCGCCATGAATCATAATCGATGCCAGGAAAGTGCAAAATGTTTCTTTCTCACGCTTCCAACTTCCTTGAAATATCGTCTTCACGAGGAAGCTCGCAAACGAGACTTCCATTTTCACAAATTAGCGAAGCAATCTTCTTTTCCAATTTCAAACATATTTATTATACTTTATAGTAACGTACCGGCCTTGCTAAAGAATATTCGCCGAAGGGCAGAAATAGTAATGTGTGTGTGTACGCGTGGGTGTAGTTCCACGAGAAAGGGTAGAGAATATTTTCCTGGTAAGCGTATTTTCCATGCGCGCCATTTAAATTGCAGCACACTCGCGGGCAAAAAGCAATTGAATTCATTCATTTTTCCGGGGTTTCCCATATAGCAGAGGATCACAGAGAACGGCAACTACAATTTCCCGGTGCGTAAATGGCAAGGACGTTGACAATGTCTAGCTCAAGCATGGCTGAACATATTACTCCCTTACACGTATGACATACATATCGTAGTGTAACAATACGACGCATAACTGGCATTCTGTTCATGAACGTGTATAGACGAAGCTCTCTATACATATATACAGAAGAGAATAAAAGAAAGTGAGAAACATAAAGACAAGAGAACTACAGGGTGCCTTAATTTCATTTAAATCGAAAATAACATAGGTGTAAGTAAATTGTCTTTTGTCCCAAGGCTTTTCGTAAAAAAAAAAATTCGTATCTTCATTTTTCTATTTTAATCTTTTTTTTTACTGTTTTTTACTCTTTTCATGTATATTAAATTAATATAAAAATAACACAAAAAACGTTGGAAATTATAAAGCAATTGTAGGATGGGAAAAAACGTTTGCATACACATTTATCTTCTTATGGCATATCAAAAATTCCTTGAGAATAAAAGAGTATGTTCGATTGGTGAAAAAGGTTCAGTATAGTTAAGTTTCCTTTAGGTATTAGTCAGTAGCGTTATATCTTCAGTTTTAAATAAAGCTTTGCTAACAATTACTTCTCACTAATTCTTTTACTAATCCATCGTAATAATATCCATTCTACATAATTATTCTTCTAATATTTGTGTTTCTAATTCGTATATATTAGTTGATAACCACTCTGCATATATTACTATGTATTTTGAAATATATTATTACATATGTTAACATATGTAAATACGCTCTCGAAATACGCTCTAACCCGTCTCTGCACTTTGATACGATCGGCCCTTACAGAGAACGTTTCAACTATCTAGGTCATGTAGGCACGCGCGCGCGTGTACGCATTTCTCTTCGTTTCATGATCGTTTCATCGCGAAGCAAATATTGAATTTGCATGGCCGTCTCGTTCCTGCATTGCGGGTGAATTCGCTTTCGCCCAGTCGAGTTTATGCTCTCATCCGTAGAATTATGATGAGAGGAAAAGAAAATGAAGAGATAAATAAGATCTTTGTATATGTTAAATGCGAAAAAAAAGAGTATTTCTAAAAATGGAAATCTACAGTTTAGTAACAACTTGCGCATATTCTCAAATACGAAAATTCTTGTTTTAAGAAAATGTGGAAGAAATTTGCATAAATTGGTTAAAGTAATTTATATCTTACTTATCATGTTTTGCGCGGACGTCGAGTATGCCATAAATAAAACCGAGACTATGAGATATAATCGATAAGAAAAACGCAAGAAGAAAAATGAGGTAATAAGTAAACTTCAACACCTTCGTAACGTCCACACTGACGTACAATATAGGTTCTTTAAAAGTATATTTTCAAGGGTTCGAGTCTAAAATATACGGCATGAAAGTATCACTAGAAAAATTCATTGAAATAGAAGGAAAAATAGAAAGAGTAAGAGAGAAAGATAGGAGGAAAAATTTCTTTTTTTGTTAATTCGAATTTCTCATACCTACATGTCTTCATGACTACCACGTGTTGCACAAATGATTAACAAGCTCAAAGGTACACGCACCATCGGAACGATCGATCTAAACGTTTAAGATTTTTTTAATAATAAATAGTTGCTGTACAGAAAAGACCAAGCGTTGTATACTCTCGTAAAATCCCGAGAAAAACTAAATTAACTTTCAACGCATTGACGTGAACTTCGGAAACGATTGACGTTGTCATCGAGTCATCGAGTCGAAACGTCGTCGTCGTCGTCGTTAAATTTTCTCGTGGGATTTATGCATGTTGTATTCTATATATACATACGAAAGTAAACGTAGTTGTATAATCGTATATATATATGCACGCGCGCGTGCGTGTGTGTGTGAAAGTACGCGTTACAAGTTTTCCCATCAGAAAGCAAGCAACGTGCTGTCGTGTAACGACGACGACGTAACTTTAATATTATGTAGACTCGTCGTACGATTCTACCGTTGAACCTACGAGAACATGCATACATATCTGTATACATATCTGCATGCATATATATATATATATATATATATTCCCAGATGCATACCTATGCCGTATCCAACATTTCAACGACACATCGCCCTTCTCGAGACGTTGGAAACTTCGAGGACAAGTCATGAGAATATTTTCTCGAGGTGTTACCCTGGCATCAGACGACCGATCTTCGATTTGTTCGAGAATCGAGTCATGACCGTGCTTGTTAGAGCCAACAACGACGACGACTTCGTATAAATTGGAATTTTTCTATCATAAAATCTTCGACAAAGCTCTGTATATTTTATCATCTGACGGTATTTGTAGGGACCTTTATTAGAAGCTATTGTATTCAAACAGTAAACGATAGTCGTCTTGAGATAACTCAAAGAGTCTTTTAGGTATAGTGAAAATAAGGGCCCTTATATAAATCGTGTGAAAAATTTTTTGATTTAATTCTCACTCGAGTGGTAAATCATCGTATATCATATTTATTTGGGAGAAAAATATAGAGAAAAGTATAGAAATATATTATACAATGTGTGTTTCTATTGAATAATTCATGTGGGATCATCGCAAGGATAAAAGAATAAAATACAGGCGTGTTCGATTTGTAGAACAAAAATCTTCTTAGAAATAAAGGAAGGTGTACGCTTTTGAAATCTTTAAGAAACGATAACAAGATAAAAGAGAAAATGGAATAAAACACAGCTATATTTTTCATTGTATCAATGCTTTCTCGCGTATAAATACAAATAGATTTAAACGTTTAAATAGAGTAATCTTTTTTCAACGGATCACGTACATACATAGATCGCAAATATTATAAAACTATTTAATTTAATGTTGCAAATATTTGAAAATGGGCTTTTGATTCTATAAAACGAACATAGATTTAAAAACGAATACAATCGATTAGTTTAATTGAAATAAAAACTCTTTACCTTTCATCAGATAATAAATATTTCCACTCCAGAAATGTAAACGAAGTTACATGATTTGATTGCGTTCTTATGCGTATTGTAGATACGTATGTATGTATGCATGCAAGCGCGTGCATATTTGTGTGTATATTGTAAACACAATTTTTCTTATTGGTTTTTATAAAAA
This sequence comes from Mischocyttarus mexicanus, assembly GCA_023678845.1. Lineage (NCBI taxonomy): Eukaryota > Metazoa > Arthropoda > Insecta > Hymenoptera > Vespidae > Mischocyttarus > Mischocyttarus mexicanus. The sequence continues at coordinate 764,606 of JACGTP010000002.1, forward strand.
ACGTGTATAATTAAATAAACGATTCTCTTTAGGATTTATTTTACAACGATAGGAAACGCCTTAAAAAAAAACGTGTTGGGATGAACATTTGACGTGAACGCCCACCGTTTAAAATGATTATTTTCATAAGCACGCACACATACAACATACTCATATTAGTTATATCGTTGATAGACGACTTAGTCATAGCGACATAACTTTTTATTGGCTTCGAAAGCATACCGGAAGTAGAACTTAACCTTTTCGAGCGAGAAGATAAATAGATAGAGAAAAAAAAGAGAGAGAGAGAGAGAGAGAGAGTATGAATATGTGCGAAGAGAATAAGTAAGATTCAAAGAATGAGAAGGAGAAAGAGAGAGAGAGAGAGAGAGAAAAGAGGAGGAGAAAAGAGGAGAAGGAGGAGGAGGAAAGTAACGAGGATTGAGATTACACTTGAGGGAGTACTCCAGCGCTTCAGGATTTAAGCATTATTCCTCGTTCGAATCGGTCGACATTAACGAAGCCATTAGTACTTCCTTAACTCCGCGACGGCTGTGCCAATGGAACTGAAATCGCAGCTACGAAATGGAAACTGCATCGAGTAATGGAGCGGCCATCTGTCGCGTAGAAAAAAAAAGGCAGAGCTTTCTTCCTATATACCTTTTATTCCACATCTTTCTCACTTTCTCTATATATATATTTTTATCTCTCACAATCAGACTTACTCCTTCTCCAGGAAGTATATCACTTTTTATCGTAAATCATATTTTCAAACTCGTTAGTGAAGCCACGAAAGTTCTCCTGCAACTTTACCAATTATTTTTTCACACCTTTTGCGACAACAGAAGAAAAACCATCAAAGGGAAGAACGAAAAAGAGAGAGAGAGACATAAAAAGAGTTTACTTTGGAAAGGTTCGTAAATTCTTACTTCAAAGGATTCTATGAACGGCAATGAAACGACGGCAAGTTTTCGTATCGACAAGCATTGTTGTTGACATCAAATATTATGCGCTTTATCCCACGCAAACGTATCTCCCTTGCAACCTGGTTGATACTTATCGGCATTCAAGAATGAACTATTATGGAATAGTACTATGGAAGCTACGTCTTACGTCGGCACGCCTAACCGTTACCATACTGCGCTTGGTGCATTGTATGCTTACACGACAATCAACATGGTTCGTGTGAAACGTCTTGCATACCAAGCCTACTTGCCTGCCGACACCAATACTATCCTACATATATATACATATATGTACTTACTACGTACACATATTCCTAGTTTAGTGTACATGACGTACAATGTAGCGTTGTTGGGAAACATCGACACGGTACACACGCTTGCATGCTCTCTATATGAAAACGCGTAGGCATTTGAGCTATATAGCGCTGAGATTGGATAGGTCACTTCGCAATTTCTGCTTGCAAAGGGTACCGAAACGAGAATGAAAATACTTCGTCCAAATTCTAAAGAGAACCAACTCACCAATTTCTTTTCCTTTCAGATGTAACGTTTGAATGAAATAACTGTAGGTGGTTTTTTAATAATAATCTTAATTATTTTCTTACAATAAACAAATAAAATTCGATTGAATTTTAATATGATTGTATATAATTTGACCAAAATTTATCTTAAATAATTGGTTTCTATTTTATCGTAAAATATTAAGATTACGTAATCGGTTAAATGATGAACTTAGACGTTTCATCCCTTAAACGAGAAAATGTTATAAATTGTAAGAGGAAAAGAAAGATCGAACAAAATATACGCTTAGTAAGAAGAAAAGTACTAGGGAAGCTTTTAGAGAACTATCCGGCGTAGCTTTTAGTGCGTTTCATCCAGGTGAGTACCACCACTGAGGGGAAGGGGAGGGGGAGGGGGAGCCGCTTAAGAACAATCGGGGTGTGTTCTCTTACGATTCGAAGTGCGACAGACGCGTCATTTCAAACGACAGCAGTAGCGAAAGCACTTGCCGTAGTACTTTGTCCGTCGAGCCCATTATGAAAATGATGCACGCCCTTTGTAAATCGTTTCTTTCGAAAGATATATTTATCTTTTTTAAAACGATCGGTCTTTGCCGAATTTGTTGAGCGATTCGTTTGATAATCATTAATTACACTAATTGACCTCAAGATAAAAAGTTGCTTTGATTTTTAATGAAAAATTCTCGATAAATTTCTTGTTAGATTTATTTGCTTGAAAAAAATTTTTGCTTATATATATATTATAATGTTTTTATTTAATTAAAACAGAACATGGAGATTAAAAATAATATATCCATAAAAAGCTCCTATTATTCTTTGAGAAATCCATCCCAGAATATGTCCTCCTTTTTCCTTCATATCGTAGTCTTCTTGTGTGTGTGTGTGTGTGTGTGTGTGTGCGCGCGCGTGTGTGTACGTAAGTACAATTGAAAGAGCGTGGGTAGTTATATTTAGATAGCCGTAGGAAGGAGAGGAGAAAGGTATAGATATATCGGTTCCTGTATAAATTACATATTCGCAAACGTATAGGTGCTTCTACAGGGAGACGCGTGTAAGCTCGATTTGTGCTTGCGCAGGCGTACATATTTGAGTATATGTATATATGCATTTCGAGTACGTAGGTTGATGTCTCATACGAAAACAAGTTACACTGACCCAAGAGACCCCTATCTTTGATACTGGGTCATCCCATAACAAATTGATCGTTGGCATTGGATCATAGAGCTTTGGTAACAAGTCTTCGATGTTTTGTTGTCGCGGAACAAAGTCCTATGTGAAGCTTTCGTTTAGCTTCTGCCAACCCTCGTTCGCTTTACATTCGATTTCTATGTTTCACGAAAAACATATGGCCTCGTGTCTTTATCTATCATTATCTCTTTCTCTGCCTTTATTTATTTATTTACGCTTGTTATTCGTCCATCATTTTATCTCTATCTCTTTTTCTCTTTTGGTAGACGAGATCTTGAGCCTCTTTCAAAAAAGTAAGTAAAATAATAAAAAGGGGCAAAAAAAAGAAAAAATAGAAGAATGAAAAAGAAAGAAGCTAGCATAGTCTCGATGCTAAACGCATCCCATCTATTTTCGGTCTCATATAACGTCGCGTGCTTGAAATTCCATTTTCGTCGTTTGCCATGGAACTTTTAATAATCGTCATCGCTCGATTAATTAATTTTCAGCAAAGAAATTCGTCGCGAATAAAACTAACAAGAGCTTTGTATTTTCTATATAATTATATTGTCGAAATAACGTTAACATATCGTTCAAATATCAACTATAATCGATTTAATTTGATACAAATTAGATCTATAATAGACGAACACAATGCCAGACACACACAGTACATATGCACATCTATTCGCGCTCATTATATTTCTTTCCTTATTTTTATCTTTCACTTTTTCTTTCTTCTGTTTGAATTCTAATAGAAGAACGATCAACTACCTCATTTAAATTAAAACATTACCATGAGTCCTAGCCGATAATTGTCGCGACATTCGGGATTAATTGTTGGAACAGCACGGCAATTAATTATCGCACGGTTCTGTCCGCGTCGCGCTATTTTATTGGCGAGCGAGAGACCATGATCTATACGTGTGCAAAAGTGAATGAGATAGAGAAAGAGAAATAAACAGAAAGAGAGAGAGAGAAAACTTTCGACGCACGCGTGGACATCATCGAAAAGAGGAGGCTCTCGTTCGTGCGTTTACTCGTACCCACAATTACGTCATAGCAACCTACGAAATTCCAACGCTCTCTCTCTCTCTCTCTCTCTCTTTCTCTCTTTATCACGATTGATAAAAAACAAGAGGTTCTGATTGGATTCATTGGCGTCGCACATTGCCTACCATTTTCATGCAAGGCTATTCTCAATTCTTTCCTACTCATTCTCCCTTCTCTCGTAAATATTGCGATAAATCCATTGGATGGTCTAATCAAAAACCAAATTAAATATAACGCTTGACCTCTTTCTTTCTATTCTTCTTTTTCTCTTTAATTTAACTCACTATCGGGAATTAAATAAAAAATAACCAATTATATTTGTATTTCTTTCTCTTTTTCCAACTAGCCATGTCTCTTGTTTTTCATTTTTTAAGTATTTAAATATTTCATCGATAGTCGCAAGGTATACACGAAGAGTTTGAATATAGTCGAGAATATTTTGAAATTCTTCGAAGGAATGTTTGTCCAACGACGTCATTCCATTAACTCTCCAGAAATAATCCAACGATGATCGAAATATAATTCTGCGACGTAGATTCGAAATAAATAAAAAGAAAAAAAAACATCTTCTCTCTATACTATGAAACTTTGTTCTTATAGGAAAACTCGAAATGGCTTGCGTCCAAGTTGGAATATAAAGCGGAAGCGAAACCGCCATAAATCCGATACATACCGCGGCACTATACGCTACGGAAATTCGTTATCGGATACAATGGCAATTTTTCTCTCCCCTCCCCCTTCTTTCTCTTTCTCTGTCTTCCTATCTTTCTCTCTCTCTTTCCTTTTACTTCCCCCGTTGTTACCTTTTTTCTACCCTCTACTCTCCCACTAACGACGACATTGGGGGATACACAGCGGCTTCTTCGTTCTAGGAAGCGCTACGAACGCAACACGGTAACACGAGCTTTTCTCGAACAGATCGTCAGCCGATCTGGCCGGCTGGCTGTCGATGAATTACGAGATCGTAGATCGAGGAAAGTCGTTAAAAAAGTATCGCCACATTTTTTGTTAACATCTGCGAACGATTTGGTACGATAGAGTGTTTGCTCGTTAGAAATGTAGTAGTAGGAGGAGGAGGAGGAGGAGGAGAAGAAGAAAAAGGAGGAGATAGAGGAGGAGAAAGAGGTAACATTCTTTAGAGAGGACGAATGTTTTTACTTTGAAATCCGATCCGATAGGGGAACGCTACGAAATACCAAGAGAAGATGAAGCCTGGTGCACAGTGCCTATACTTCTGTCATTGCGATATAGTACATATATCCCATGAGGCGATCCATAAACTTTGGATCTGCTCGCAGTCATCCATTTTCGAATACGAAACCGTATTCGGACGTGTGTAGACATCTATATATATATATGTATTTTATTTACGTTTATACACTCTTACAAATATTCATGTTACGAATAACAACATATACATATGTAAATGTATTTCCTTGCGCATTTATGCATTTATACCGAATGTATATTCATAAACGTAGAAAGTAGAAAAGTTCTTATACATATGTATCTATACTTATACGTATACGCAAACATCGGAAAGTTTTGATCCTACCTATAGGGATACTGTACCAAAGTCTTGCGTACTTGTTCATTTTCCGAGGATTACGTCTTCACCTACCCACCTTCTATACACATCAAAACATAATCTTCTCCGGTTGCGAAACTAGCAGGTCGTTCGTTCGTTCGTTCGTTCGTGCGAGTGGCTCGACCGAACAACGCGGTTAATATCTGGAACGCGTTGGACACGAACGCGTCGCTTTCGTGATATATCGTAGCCATATAAACTACGGCTTTACCAACGATACGCTCGCAAAACGGTAGACTGATTTCCATGTTTATGGAAGGTCAGCAGGAGGTTAACCCACGACATGACCGCCGAAGACCTATGTTAAACATTGGCCAAAGAAGACTCTTCTACTTCTTATTATTTTTTTCTTTTCTCTCTTGTAAGTATCCTCTTATCCTCTTTACTATATATATAATATAATATGTACTTATAATATTACTTTTAAAAGTATTAAAATATTACGTATATAACCCGTTCGTAAAAGAGGTAACTCAACTTCGTTAACAAAATTTGATACCGAAAATTAAACTAAATATTTTTATTGATTAGCATTATTGAGAGATTTGTAAAACATAAACATTTTAGGAACACCTTATATATATATATAAGAGATATATATAAGAGAGAATAAACGTTTACATACATACAAGAGTATGTTTCTTTAAACGTGGACTGGCACAAGCGTAATTATTATTACTCTAGTTATTTCTTAACTCCATTCAAACCGTTCTTTACCAGCAGTCACTCGCAGAGGTTATTATCCTATTGAGCTTGTAAGAAACGGTAGAGAACGATGTCGTACGAGCATCTTACGACATCCTCCCTTTCCTTCTCTTTCTCTCTTTCTCCTTCTCTCTCTCTCTCTCTTCTTCTTTCTTCTTCCATCTCCCACTTTACTCAACGTCCAGTAACGAGACGAGACAAGAAGAAGAAGGTCGGTTTACCGCTCCACCGTTGCAGCTTCCCTTCCAAGAAACGAGCTTCCATTCGAGCTCAGAGCTCATCGAACGAAACCTTCCTTCCTTACTTACACGGTGAATGTTGGATCAAAGGCGGCTAAAGAAATTGAGGAAAACATGTAATACGTTACTTATTTTCTTCTTTTTCTTTTCTTTTTTTATTACTCCCACGTTGGAGGTATCTACTAAAAATAAAAAACAACGATGGATTTCGTGTTTTTTCGAACGTTTGCGAATAGGATGTATAAAGCCTACTGTATTTTAGGGTATAGTCTTTGATTATGATCGATCATCTCCTCGTTTTTTTTTAAAAAAGAAGTCGGTATAAAAACAAAAGAAAAACAAATAATAAACGATATATAGAGAGAGAGAGAGAAAAATCTTTCCCTTGTCTCCCTAGTTATTAGATCGGGAGCAGATATGAAGACGGATGAGGACTGATTTGAATATAAATAGGAGGGGAGGAGATGAACGGAGGTTAATTGAGTATCCAATGAAGAAATCGAGATATTATTTCGTGGCAAACAATGTTCGTTTTCTCTCTTTTTTTTATCTATCTCTTTTTACTTCTTCTTATCTATCTCTGTCTGTTCTTACTTTTTCTTCTTTTTCGTTACGAACAAAAACGTTTCCCGTCCGGAAAACGTCGAGATCGGAAGATAATAAGGGGAAAGACCGTCGGAAAAGGGATCACTTTGGAAAGACGGTAATTATCTGGCGTAATTAGACGACAAATTCTCTGACTTTTTTTTTCTTTTTTTTCTTCCTTTAAGGTGTCACCTTCTCTTATCCTGTTTTTTCTTCTTTTAACTTTTCTCTTTTATTTCTTTCTCTTTTTTATTTTTTTTTTTTTTATTTTAAGATTCTTATTCCTATTTCCCGAAGCGGTTATTTTATACGAAAAACAAATACGAAAGGATAAAGGTCGATTTCGAAATAGTACTCTTGAGGTAGTAACACACGCCCGTTTGAAATTTCTCCATTTCGTGACTCTTGTCGTTTTTCCCGTTTACTACTACTAACATAGAAAAAGAAATACGAGTAGCCATGGAAATGTTACGAGAAGAAAGATAGAAAAGAAATGAAAGACGTCCATGAAAACAACAATAATCGATTTGGTCTAGAATAATAATAATAATAATAATAATAATAATAATAATAATAATAATAATAATAATAATAAT